>APFE030668893.1:22380-46611 GCA_000404065.3 Pinus taeda | reverse complement strand
TAGCCCTGGATTTGTTTCAATTTAAAACAGAAGTATACAAATATACTTGTCCAATGTCTATGCTTAACCATTCACCTTAAGATGTTTTTACAATATAATTTCCTAAGTCTATTTAATATCTTCATTATCATAAAAACCAACCTATATCCATCTTAACTCCACATCTACCACTCTTACGGGGATGAAATCTATTTATCCCTCTGAGCACTTGTTAGACCCATAATTAAGATGGATCTAAGATAGAATCCCCTTTAAATAGTCTATGCTCACATGAATACCATGGGTCAATACCATGGGTTATCATAAACCTGGAGTTTAAAAATTACTATTAGTCATTTATAAAAATTAATAAAATTAATAGTTGATTTTTATTTTATTTTTATTTTAACCAAGCTAAAATGTTTAACATACATTAAATTACAACATCCATTGATGACTCGAATCTAGCTGGAATGGTGTGTATATGGTTTTGCACTCATGTGTTATATGTCTATATGTAGTCATTATGCATGTATGGTCTTGGTTATAATCATGCATAGTAGGTTAAACATGCCTTGTGAAGTCATGGTATGCAATTTAGGTCATCATGGTGATATTGGTTGTTATGATGCTAATATGTTGGTTGAGTTAGAGCAGGAGTTGTAGATCAACATAATAAGATTATAGCATTGGACTTTGGGGTAAGAGCATATCATCATACATGTATTGTATGATTGGTATGCAGATATGTAAGTCAAGGATTGTTATATGCATTATGGTTATATATGTTAGGTTTATGTACATGTCTTTTGATGTTATGGTTACATACATAATAGATGATAGTTTATTAGTGTAGTTATATGCACATGTGTCAAATAGTCATGAGTGATAGTAACATGTTGTGGTATGCATTAATATATATATATATATATATATAGAGAGAGAGAGAGAGAGAGAGAGAGAGAGAGAGAGATTTATTTTTTTTACTTGAGGATTATGTTATATGTTGTTGATGAGTATGTTATAAATGAACTTTTTGTTGTTGTATGCTAGTAACTTGATGATTAGGGTTATTTCATTAAGATATTGATGTTATATGTATTGTGTTAACCTGGATTGGCCTATGCAGATGATTATGGTTACGATATTTAGGTACAAGTCAACATAATTGTGATATGGTGTTGTACTAATCTAGATTAACTTTTCATACGTGTGAATGATAGTTGTGTATGAGTTATGATGTAAACATGCCAGCTAGTGACTATTTTGGATATCATGACCTTATTTATGTTGAGTTGATATGTTATGAAGTTAAATCGTGCTAACTAGATTGACTGTGCATGCAAGATAGCCTCCCCTGAGATACATTAAGGTATGAGTTTGCTTATGTCATATATTTGGTGTTGGATTGTTTGATTATGTCGTCTAATTGATTAATTTAACATGGTATGTTTGCAAATTGGTTGAATGTTTGATTAATCACATGATATGAGTACGTGTTCAAATGATCTTGTTTTAAGATGGTCGTACTAACACATATGTGTTGGGACAATTGATATGTACTTGAATGTAGTTGACAGTTGTCGTATTATGTCTAATGACTATGAGTTGACTATGGATTATGACATGGTTGTTAGTCTTGGTAAAGGTTGATTTCAAATTGATAGATATGATAGCCTTGATATTTGGAACATGTGGCTAACATGTGTAAACAGTTGTAGGAAACATGCTTGGTATTAGCATGACAAGGTAACACTTGATGTGTTTATATAAATAATAGTTGGGTGATGTGACAATACATGGTAAGCCTCAATTATAGCAAGGTAAATGGTAAAAGAAGGGAATTGGGCAAGAATTCATTTGGCTATGTTTGGAAACCTTAATTCCAAACAAATTAGTGTTTTTCACACTGAAATTCTTCTTAACCTTGATTTCGTATGGCATTATGTGGATATGTGTTATATTCATGGAAATGTACTTGACATGTATATTAGCTAGTCTCTAGTTACAGGTGAATCTGTCAAGGGCATTGGAGTCCCTCGAGAGATGGCGTGGATGAGTTTAGTTACAAAGCAATGTGCTTAGCATAACAAGATAAGGTAATTGGTATATTGTTATGTTATATATGCATTGGCAGTTATGTGTTTATGGTAGTATGATGCAGGGGATTGCACGACAAGGAGACTGCCATGAAATTCTGAAGAAGGCTCAAGTTAAGATTTCCTTTGGAAGCATTGGGAACCATGGGGATTGATTCATGGTGCCTGTTGTTAGTCTTCTGCTTTTGGTCTTTTGCTGATTTGTTGTGCTTGATTGCAGTTTTGTTTGCATATTGTGCATGACCATGCCACTTTGTTTGTGGTTTCATGTTACTGTTGGTTTTCTTCTTAGTCTTTCCTTTATTTTTTTGAGTGTCTTGGGAATTAGTTGGGGAAGGAGGAAATTTAATGGAGCTTGGGGAGAGATGTGTGGTACCCAACATGTAATGTAAGACTCGGATGAAGCTTTGTGCACGAGTAAGCACATCGAAAGGTAAGACTATGACAGTTAGTTGGATTGATTGGGTCCATTGTGGTAAATGGATGATGACAGGACAATCATGAGAAAGGTAACCAGGAAGGGTAAAGTAAATGGATTTGAGATGTTAGGAGTCTTGGCTGTGTTGGGAATGATTACTCTAAATGTTGTGCATTCTATGCACAAATAAGGAAGTTCTCTTAAGCTTGACCTTATGTAACTATGTTGGGATCATGATTATGTTGATTTCTATATGCGTATACATGTATATATGTATGTCGTTGACTGACTAGATCATTATATTTTATGTTGATGTTTATATGTATGTATGCGTATCGTTGCCTGACAAGATCATGATTGTTTATGCTAATGCTTGTATATGTGTAAGTGCCTATGTATATGTGTCACTGTCTGGCAAGGTCATCAGGAATCGTTCTTGTGGTGGAATGATTGCTTACACAGGCAAATGACATGAAGAGGTTCTTGGTCTTACGAGGAATCAATTGGGAAGAGTAGTCATGACAAATATATGAGGTCAGTATCATGTGGATATGAATTGATATTGTATGCTTGTATTATGCCTATGTTTATGTTATGACATGTAATGCTAAGGGATGCATCAACGAAATGAAAGCAGTGTGGTTTGAGACATGTTGGGATAAGCATGGATAAGACACTGGAAGCAAGATTTCTTGGTAGAGACATTGTGCTTTTGGATGTGAGGTACTATTGTAGTGCATATGTTGTATATGTTGTACATGTTGCATCTATGATGTTGTGTGCATGCAGTGTTGTACGCATATAGTGTGTACATGTTGTTATGCAATGATTATGTGCAAGGTGGTACAGATAGTGTTGTGTGCATATGGCGCTCTGCGCATTTTGGATATGCTTTGTTGTGTACATATGATGCTATGTACATGTTGGATATGCAGTGTTATGTACATGTGGTGTTGCGTGCATATTGTATATGTAGTGTTGTTTGCATGATTTTACAAGTGGTGCTCTGTGCATGTGGTGTTATGTACATGTTGCACAAGTGGCGTTGTGTGTAGATGGTGTTGTGTACATGTCGTGCATGTGTATAGGTGGTGTCGTGTACATGTCGTGTATGTGGTACTATGTACATGTGGTATTGTGTACATGTTGTACAAGTGGTGTAGTGTACTTGTGGCATTGTATACACATTGGGCAAGTGGTGTCGTCTACATGTGATGTTGTGTACACGTTGTGCAGGTGGTTGCAGTGCATAAGTGGTACTGTGCACGTGGTACATATGGTACTGGTGTACATGTGGTATTATGTGTGTGTCGTACATGTTGTGTCGTGTACATGCGGTACTATGTATGTGCATTGTGTAGTCGTCGTATCGTGACATGTGTATTCATTGTGTTGTACTCTGTGTGGGTACATGTATTGTGTGGCATTGTACATCGTGTATAGATGTATGAGTTGTGTTGTATATTAGGTGTATGTGTATGAATTTTGAGGTGTCACACGTTATATGCAGATATATGTCTTGTGATGTACATTGTGTACGTATACATGTTGTGTTGTGTCGTACATTGGACGTAGGAGTATGTATCGTGTTGTGTTGTACGCTGGGTGTAAGTGTATGTGTTGTATGTTAGGTGTAGATGCATGTATTGCATGGTGTTGTATGTTGTGTGTGGCGGTATGTGTGTGAGGTACACTATATGTGTGTGCACATAGTTGAGGAGAAGGCACTGGGTGTTTGTCAGGTGCAACAACCAATCCAGAGTGCGTACGAAATAAGGACAAAGGCGGAAGCCATGGATTGATTAAAGGATAAGTATCAATATTTTATTTCAGTTTTATTATGCATGTGATTTATGATTATGGTCTATGATGATTACCTGTGATCTATGATTATGGTTTATGATGGTTACGTGTAATTTATGATTTTGATCTATGATGGTTGTGTTTCAAGATAACATGATGTGATATGCTATAAATGATGATTTGGTGAAAGATGTTAGGTTGACTTGTTGTGACAGGAAGCAAACATAATTGCAAATATACCTTATTGACGAACTACCAATGAGGTATGATTTGAAGTTATTACAATTTATTTTGAATCTAATGGAAGATATGTGCTTGGTATAGGAAGCACAAAAATGCTTAATTGAATGGTTGAAATCGACTAAAGAATTTGTAGTAGAAGCAAAAGAAATTGGAACATGCAACAATATGTTGGTAAATTTTCAAGAGTAGGGCCATTATGGGACATTGGTACCCAATAGTGACCATTAATTGCCATGAGCATGCTATGATTAGTATGATGATTTTAAGGCAGAGATATGCCTTGGTTTTTGTATCTTCTGATGCGAGGAAGCCTTGCCAAGGGATGGACTGCCCGGGATGGGGGTGCCAATAGAACTTGGAAGGTGAGTGATTGCGAGGAAGGGGGTGACTGGATTGCCTGAGGAACTGTGTAACAGAGAAGGGAAGGCCAAGGATATATTTGTTTTGGTCATGAACATTGCTAGTTGGAATTAGATGCACATTGGGAGTGCGCCCTGGAACAATGAGTTGGTAAATGTTCACTGAGAGGACAAGTGGCGTCGGATTGTAGCATTGGACATTGGATGCATATTTGACTTTGTAGTGGATTTTGGACTTCCTGGGAAGGAGGAGAATCCTAGTATTACCTTGAGGGTGGAGGTGTGAGCCTTTGTATTCCCTTGTTGCAGATGTAGGCATCATATCATTTTATTTGTTGGTTGAGCAAATGTATGTATGTGCATATTATTGTAAATACTGTATCAATCTAGTTTATAAAGCTCCACAGACAGTATGGTGATTTGTTGGGTGAAGCAAATGTGTATGTGTGTATATGTGGTCATTATTGTAAATATCATAATGAGTTGTGTTATAAAGCTTCAATAAACAATATGTTTGTCATGTTTCAACAACGGTTATTGTAAATACTACAACGAGCTGTGTTATAAATCTCCATAGGTAGTATGTTTTGTTTTCAACGGTCTTGTTGGTTATAGGTTTCATTGAACACCGAGGACAATGTTCTCCCAAGGGGGAGGGTTCTATAACAACCCTGGTGAATTCCATGTAAAAATATATATAAGGCCACGGATGATGGGACATGTATTCTAAGCTGAATGGTGGGGGAAACACCCTAGTGGGTGTTGATTTGGTTTATTATGGATAAGGAAATTGGCAAAGGCAATGGCTAAGGCTTTGGAAAGGAAAAATGGCATTTTTGGCACATTTATTTATGAAAATAAAGGAAATTAGGAGAAAAGGAAGGTGAAAGGTCACAGGTTGCATGTGAGGAGGAAATTGAAGGAAAATAATGGAAAATGAAGAAAATAGAGGCCTCATTGATAAAAAGGCTTCTGAGGATCAGTTGGTAATATTTTGATAGGTTTGGTGGATCTCTCTTATATTTTATCCCTTTCATACTCTTGGATACTTAGAGTTTTCTTAGAGAACTCTTCGAGGGTGTGGCATACTTGGATTTTTGGAGCAAGAAGGTAAAGGAAGAGCAGGAAAGTGCAAGAGGGCATCGAGATTAGCTACTACAACAGTTTTGTTCGCAAGTACCGAGTTGCATGTATGTTTTCCTCACTAGTTTTGGCATTCATAGCACATGCATGTGGTTTCTTGGTTATCATCTGTCATTGGCATGGAGGATTGCATGGATTGACAATGGATTTGCCTAGCCTTGCCATTTCCAAGATCACCATGGAGATTGTGGGTTTATTTCCTCGTTTTGTTTTGGTTGGTTCTCATGTTCCCTTAGCTTGGGTTGAGTTATTAGTTCCTAGAGCCTTGGTTGGACAAATGCTCTAGAAGCCCTATAACGACTTGGGTTGAGTTACTAGTCCTAGAAGACCTGCAACAACTTGGGTCGAGTTACTAGTCCTGGAAGCCTTCGTTGAACAAATGCTCTGGATTCCTTGGTGGGTTGAGTTACTAGTCCTAGAAGCCCTGGTTAGACAAATGCTCTGGAAGCCAAGAAAATGCAGTGGGTGAGTTACTAGTCTTGGAAGTCTTGGCTGGACAAACACTTTGGAGCTCGGCAATAGCTATGGGTTGAGTTACTAGTCCTAGGAGTCAGGTTGGAACAAACATTCTAGAGCTCTAGAAGGCTGGGATAGAGACCGATTAGATGATGATTTTGGTGATGTTCGACCGTGAGGTGGAATCACTATTTGACGGGTTGAGGTGGATGGCCTTTGGAAGCCTTGGATGGTTTTTTATTGATGTGTTCTATGAGATCCCAAATTCATGCTTGGAATATGGCACGAGGTTGAATGACTGAAGAGAGATTTGGCTCAACCATTCTACAGTCGGGTGGAACGTGGAATTCCCATTCTCGATTTGGATTTTGCATCATCAATGAAAGGTTATTTCTCCCAGTATTTCTATGAGTATTATGATGGATTATAAGTGTTGTATATGGCTGTGATTTCATTGATATTTCTATCCCTATTATGTTGGTTATGTATATGTTTTATGACAACAACTATGTATGACTCTCATCATGTTTTTACTTGTAAATGAATGAACAATGTATTTATGACCTAATGGATGGAATGGCAGTTAAAGTGATATGAAAACAATGCTTCATGGTGAATATCAGATAATTATGAAACCCCTATACTCAGATCTATTATTTACACGTGTAGGTTGCATATTTAGTAAGTGTTTGACAAAATGTTTGTCATGGTTAGGCTTGGTTAGGTCAAGCCCTTTATCAGGCTTTGTCTTAGAGGATTTTCCTTGGTGTCATTTATTATCTTGGAAAGTCTCATCAAGTTCTAGGCATTGGTTTGGAGACTAGCCCTGAAAAAGTGGGTTAAATCTTGCAGTCTTTGACACAAAACTGGTTGAAAAAGACTGCAGTCTCTCCTTTGCAGGCATTGTGGGAGAGACTATAGGATTCTAGTCACATGCATGCCTTTCATGGGAGTGGCTTTGGGTTTAGTTCATTGAAATACTAGGTTAAATCAAGGGTTGGGCACCTGGAATGGTGGATTAGCTCATGGGGGTCCTGAAGCACTTGAGGGAGGTCTGTAAGGTCTTGTTTTGTCAACTCCATTTCCTTAATGTTACCTAGGAGTTTGAGTCTTATCATAGTGGCCTATCGTCGCGTGTTTACCCCGACTGGCTGATTGCTTGGGTAGATGTGGGAGGAGGGTGTTACATTTTCCTTCAGTAATAGAAATAACTGATTTATCTTCAGTAGCATAATTATCATTATTGAGAGAAGGAAAACCCATAGACTGATCTAATATAGGAATCCCCCCTTTAGGATGTGGAATAATATCATCTAATTCATAATAAAAACTTTTAAGGCACAAAGCATTTGTTCTATTCTTTCATTAATTTTCTCCCAGGGAATTCTACAATTTGCAACAATATGTCTAATTTTACCACATTTGAAGCATTTTACAGTTGTTTGATCAGAAAAAATTCTTTGTTTATCATTCTGTTGTCTATCTCCCTAAAAATTTATGCCCCCTTTTCCTCTATAATTCTTCCTACCTCGACTCTTGTTGCCCTTAGTATTTCTGATAGATTCTTCTTGAGGTTTTTGGTCTTTTTGAGCAAGATATAAGGCTTCAGTATTAGAATTATGTAATGTTTCTTTCTTCCCAAAAGCCTTCTCTCTTTTTGCAATTTTCCCTACTAATTTGTCAAAATCTAAATCTTTTAATTACCCACTAGTTTGGAGAGATTCCAAGTAGTGTGAGTAACTAGGGTAAAGAGATTTTATAGAGGCAATAATATGTAGATCAACTTTAACTCCAGTAGATTCAATTTCGTGATTGATGGCTTTAATTTCAGAAGCAAGTTTTAATGGATCATTGTCTTTCATTTCTAGATTATCTAATTACAACAATAATTGTATTATCTCCAATTCAAAATATGAATCATAAAGCTCTTTTAATTTTGTTATGGCATCATACGCTGATTTACTTTGAGCAATATATCTGCTTACGTCTTATGAGGCTGAAGTGGAAATTAAGGCATATGCCTTCTTATCCTTACTTTTCCAGATCGCTAACTGTTTCTCCTTATCCGACTGATCTGGTGCATTCCCTTCTTTTCCTTCACAGACTCCATCCCACAGATCATTAAAAATAAGTGTGTTTTTAATCTTCCTGAGTGATTTCTGGTAATTTTCCTTTCCTGACAAAACAATCCCAATTAAAGATACCAAGGAGTTCATCTTTTGCAGATAATTTTATAGAACTATAAAAAAAAATCTAGATTGATCACAGGCACAAAACTCCTTTAAAAAAAATTATGTTTCAACCACAAAAAACTTTTGTTTCAACCACAACCATAGGCACAAATTTCCTTAAAAAAAAACACTCTTTTTTAACTTACATATTAATTCATTTGTTCACTCCAATCCAAAAAAAGGGTAGTCACCTCTACAACGCAGACACAGGGAGTCACCTTTGCACCACAGACACATGCAATCACCTCTGCACAGGGTTCAATGCTTTGCCACAACACTGCAACAGTGAATGAGTTTACACTGAGCACGCCTCGTCTCCCCATCTCGGCTATAACCTTCGGTGAAACCTCACATGAGTTCTTTCCAATGTGGTAGTCTTCAACACAGTGGTTGGCCCTCAAATTTGTGGTAGTCTATGAAAATTCCACAATTTATGTGGCAAGTTAGATCAACTATAGGCTTATGCAAAAAGGAAGTTAAGGTGGTGCTATACAACACTCCAAACATTGGCAGTATTTCTTTGCCACAATGTCGCAGAGCCTCCACAATCACAACGATTTCACCTCTACACACCACCCACTCTCCTTAGGACACCATTGACAATGCTTGGGAGATTCAAGAAGTCAAACTGGTTAGGGGCATCACCATGCCTTGGAAAAGCCAATGCTAAATCAATGGCCCGCTGGTCAATAATTCAAACATTAAATTTGAATATGACATGCAACCGCTCTTCAAAAAGCATTCAAACCAATTTCTCTAGGTCGCCAATGGAGTTCAATCCAACCTCTGATACCATTGTTATAAAGTCTCGAGAATTCCATGACCAAAATGTTGTGTTCTACATTATCTTATTAATCACTGAAGGTTACATTTATAATTTAAAGAGACAATTATGTCTCCATAACTATACCTAATCCATACCTATATACTTAATCATAACTATATGCAACAAATCCTGAAGGGTTATAACAAAAATGTTAATACTGACGTATACTTTCAAAATAACACAAATGCATATGTACTCTAAAGCTAAATAAGCACTGCTCCTGCGCACAATCTACTAATATCAAATTGCACGTGCACTAACTCCAAAATAGTTGAAAACACATCACAATTTTAAAGATCCCTCCACACTTCCCTCATTCGGCTCAAATCCGGCACATCCCTCATTCTGCATATGGATTTGTTCTCTACATAACCACCGCCCACGCAAAATCATCTCCACACAACTTCATCCACACAACTACTTCCAAACTCAACAATGCCCTTCGATCAATCATTGACATTGATATGGGTCCCAGATATGGTGGGAAGGAAGATTTCATTGTGAAATATGTTCCTAAATAAGAATTAAAGAAGAGATTTATATATTTATTATTTTAATAAACTTTGGAAAAAACTTTCAGCACAGTGAAAGCTCTGCGCACATGTATTTGTTCTTTGCACATTCTTCCTCTGAATAACATAGTCCATTGTGTGCAAAAAGATCTCAAGCTTTCATTATATTAACCTCCGCACTTCGTAGAATCTATTAATAATAAAATAAGCATTGCTCTTGCACACAATCTACTTCGCTCTCTGCACAATATTCCTCCGCGCTCAGTAATGCCCTCGATCAGTTTTGACATTCGAAACTGATATTGATTAATTGCATTGATGGAAATATTTCTATAAGAAAATTTAATATAATATATATATTTATATATATATTATATATATATATAAACTTTGCACAAAGCTTTCGACATAGTCAAAGCTCTATGCACATGCATTTTTTCTCCATACACGCTTCCTCAAAACTGTTAGCTCCACACAACCACCTTCGCACAACTACTTCCATAGTTGCAAAATACGTTCCTAAATAATAATTAGAAAGGAGATTTTCATATTTATTATTTTAATAAACCTTGCACAAAGCTTTCCACACATTTTGGGAATAAGGAACTCAAGTAACACCAATGACTAACATGTACCAGTTCCTTTCAATGCAAAGATTGAATTGACTCACTTCGTTTTACAGCACAACGATTTTTCTTCACACGAACTAAAAACATAGTTTATTTAGCACCCCCATCTATGCAAAGGAGCCCTAGTTTCCTCACACATACTTGTTAATAATATTAATTGAAAATTTGTTCAGCACCCCCCGCCCATGCAAAAAGCCTACAACTGCATGTCACACGGATTGAAAACAAAATTTATTTCATATTGCACAATAAGAATAACTTTTATAGTCCAAATATTACGATAATTGTTAAAAAAATGATACTAGCTCCCTCTACACCCTTGTCAATGTCATAACACCCTTGTCTATGTAAAGACTCCAAGTCCTTTCGCATATACTCCGTCCTCCGCACAGTAAAAGTTCCGCACAAAGAAACCATACCAACTACTACATCGTTGATTAATGTCATAACACTCACTATGCAAAGGACTTCAGTTTTCTCGCACATACTCCGTCTTCCGCAAAATGAAACATAATAATATTGATTCTACATTTGTTCAACCCCCCTTTGGGGCCTATGCAAATAACCTGCAACCACATCAATTCTTGCATCATTGAGTAGAGCACTAACATAACAATGTCCGACAACCACATCAATTATGATATCATTGAGTAGAGTATTAACATAATAATGTCAGTGTCAAAGCACTCACCAACGCAATGACCACTCACAAAATTAATTGTCAAGCATTTGAAAAAAATGAAAATAAAACACCATTCACTAGGGGAATTATGTCCCATCAGAGCTTCCTCAACCAATGAGAAATTAGAAATAACATTTATTGAAAATTCAAAAAATATTTTTAAATTTATGCAAAAATAGAAATATTAAGCATTTTCCCGAAACTTTGATTAAAATTGTAAAAACACAGCCAAATAATGCATAGTCAACACAACTTGATGCTATAGCCCATGGAAAATTATTTTTTATTGTTATAGTACTTCAAGTATCATTATTTTACATTTTGACTTTTTTTTTTATTAAAAATTAATTTCAAAATGAAGTAAATATTTGTTGAACGGCATGTTTAAACTATTTTATTCTATGTATTCAATTTTTTTCAAGAAATTCATACATTTAAAAATATAATTTAAAAAATGAAAAAATAAACATCTATCAAGTCTCTAGAAAAATGCAATCTTTGAAATTGCAATTTTAAAATTTTTTCCTAACTAATTAAAAAATAATTTCAAAATTTCTCCTACTTGAATATCCCAGTCAACTCTAACATTACTCATCTCAAAAAGGGTTAAAAAGGGTTAAGATAACCCGAAATACTATATGCATGTTGTGAGTTGATCAAAATTATATAAGTGCTGTAAATTTGGGTACAAAACTTGACAAATCCAATGTAAATTGTGAACCGAAAAAGCTATACTCTGATACCATGACTTCGTTTAAAAACAATATACACCACTCCAAATATATCTTCATGCCCTAAACCATAAACCACGTGACATTCGTAGAGTCAATATTGAAGATTCAGACATGTGAAAATCTTCAACTGAAGCTCTTAGCCGCACCTGCTTTCATGGCGATGGCAACTCCTATGGCCTCCCACAGATTATGGCAGTGGCGCGCCTTTCATTCCTCTACTACTTTACACCGCATTCACACCACACAATCGCCGTTCCTTAGCATCTCCACATATCGGGTTCACGTCGCAGCAAGAAATTTAAGCCTTGCGGTCAGCGCAGTTCCCCTGCTCACCTCCAGCCCTCAGACTGATGAACAGCAGCAGAAAACCAATAATAGTAATAAGAAGGATCAGTTCTTATTGGGAAAATCAGAAGGTGAACTCCGAAAACTAGCCAAGGAGCTGGGCCAGGTAAGTACTCTGTTCCTACATTATGTGCAGCCTCTATGTGCATGTTTTCCAAGCAACTTCCTCCCCTCCTTTTTTTTTTTCAGAATTGTTGCTAAATGTATTATTGACACTAGAAGTCTATGCAATATGTATTATCATTAGGGGTGGTTAAATTGATCTTCCTTGTTTATATATGTAGTATCATTAGCGGTGGTTAAATTGATCTTCCTTGTTCATATATGTATTATCATTAGGGGTGGTTAAGTTGATCTTCCTTGTTTATATATGTATTGTAATTGAAAGTCTGGTTTGCTTTTTTACAGCAAACATACCGAGGAAAACAACTACATGATTTACTCTACAAAGCGAAGCTCAAAGACCTTGATGAACAGAATCAGTGTATGTTTCCTTTCAATCCATCTAGCACCGTTGAACTGATTTTAGTTTACTGGCAGTGAAATATAGAGTAAGACACTTAGTTGTGGGGATTCTCAGCAGCTTAACGAAGTAAGCGCATGAAAGCTTGCATTTTTGAGCCATCCTTTGATGTCCAAACCTTAGGTTTACTTCTTGTACGGAAATTAGTGAACATTTCAAAAGTTGCCATTGGATTATTTCAAAACATTTCTTTATCAAGAATGTGTTCAGATCACTTGCCATTAAGATGTCTGAAATGAACAGATGTATCGAGCGTTTAATCTTATTTTGTGGACTTTTCAGTTTGATTCCTTTCTGCTTGCAAACATAATAAAATAGTTTGACGCTTTTATAACGTTTTCATTAAAACCTTTTACTGTGTGAATCTGTTCTTTTATAAAGATGCAGAGTGCTAGGTTTGTATTCCATGTTTGATCAAAGCTTACAGGTCCACTTCATTGGCACAAATGTGATCAGTACCACTTAAATTTCGGGAGGATCTTAAGAATGCGGGATGGAAGGTTGGGCGATCATCAATTCATCATGCTGTGAGCTCTGCAGATGGAACTGTAAAGGTGAACTCTTGTCTTAATGCACTTTCTGTAATACCCCAACTTTGAGCTTGTAAAACTAACATGCTGTGTAAACTTTTAATAATTTCATTTAATAAATGTACCTTGATGGGACCTCAGAGAGAAATTCCTGCATGAGGGAAATAAAGTAGTCTTCATGATGCCGAGATTTTGATGTTAAATATAATGAAAGAAGGTATAGACTATAGTACACTTGGTTGCTACATAGTACAACGAAAAATGGGGTTTTCTTGAACTTTACAAGTCACGACATGTGGCATGCACTCAACGATCTGTTATAAATATAGATGGCCTACTATAAACACATCCCAATGTCATCGCACTCAATCTAATGATTAGACAATTATATACTATTTTTATGTCTAAAATATCTATAAATACTTGGTTTTGAGGAAAAGAAAGAGAGAAATTGCACTTATTAAGGTGAAACCTTGCTGGAGCGAGACATAAATAGGCGTTGAGCAGTTGTTATGAGCAAATTAAGGACATTGTGGCATATTGCTGTGGATCTATGATCATTTTGTTTGCAATTACATCCAAGAGGAGATGACAATGGAAGATGGCTATCAAATTATGCTTCTGTGTGCTTGTTCCAATGCTCAAGATTGTGTTTGAAGGGTCAAGCTACCACTGTGCAAAGAATTGTAAAAATAAAGGAACCCAACTTCATTTGTGAAGGATTGCGCCTACACCTGTGTGAGAAGGGTGGGAGTTAATGTAGACTCACAATTGTGTGAAGTGTTAAAGTTTGGAATTGTGCATCAAGGGCAAGGGTTTGGAAGATTGTCACAGCAATAGTGTTGTCCTAGTAGATATGTGATATTGTTAGATCTCACTGTGGAATGGGTTGAATAAGCCATTGTGAACATTGACTATATTGAACTATCTTGCTGAGCTAGTGAGCCCCGTGTTTGATTCCATCATGGGGATGATATTGTTGGATTCACAATTACACTGAGAGGGGGGGGGGGTGAATTAGTATAATACAATCTTTACTTGTTTAAAACATTCAAAACACTATAAAGCATCAATCTCATAAGTAGAACATGAAACACCAAATATACATGGAAACCCTTTCAGGAGAAAACCACAAAACTTCTTTAAATAATAATTCTTTGTAGGCACCAATCCACAGCAGACACCAATTCCCAATGATTTTCAGACACCAATTTGCAAGAGACACCAATCCCCTCAAATTTCAAATTTGTAGGCACCAACCCATGGGAGACATCGTCACACCAATACCTTTTGGTTTGTAGGCACCAACTTGTACGAGACACCAATCTTTTCATTTACTTTGTAGGCACCAACCTACAAGAGACACCAATCATCTTTGCTGCTCTATAATTGCTTTTGCACTTATTACTGGTTGACAATGTCCGATTGGTATGCTCTATGCAAGTCATTGATCCGTTGCACTGATAAAAAATATGCTTTGTAATCTATTCTGAATCGGTCACTCAGTATGCTCTATCATTTGTTCTTCAATGGTTGAACTCTGTGATTTGCCTTGCACTATTCCACCTGCTTCTCTGAAATTTACTTTGCTATTTGTGTCTGTGCATTATATTTCTTGCACTAGGCACTTCCTTCACCCAATTTTCAAACTCTTGTTCTTATGACCAAGCACTTAATGTTGTACATTGGTTACAAATGGCAAGTATACAACCAAGTGCCTAACTCTCAAGACTCAGCACGCATGTTTCCTCATATGCCCTCAAGACGTGATCACATGCTTATCAAAACTGTGGAATAGATAGAACACCAAAATTTATGTTTATCATGTGCTAGAGTTCAAACCTCAAATTTGACTTTATATCAACATAACTGAAAAACACCAAATTATTTGAACCTTAGCACCTAGGTTCGAAACTATAAAAGTGCATAGGACCTCATGTTATGACCTAACACTAACACATATTGGGTATTGATGATTCAGGGTTCTATCATATGACTCCTTTTTATATTGGTCTTATAGGCCATCGGAGGTTCAACATATCGACAATCAACCAATATCAGTATATTAGGCTTGTTAGCCACCAAAAGTGGGTAACCCATATGAGAAATTTTTTCTTCTTGCACAACTAGCTAGCCAACAACCCTATATGATCAACACATTACATGATGCCAGGATCCTCCACTTCTCGCTCCAATTAGATTTCTCTTTCCCATCTAGCATTCCTTCTTGAAGAAAGGTGGATCATCTATTGGCGGGTACTTTAACCATTTTGTAATCATGTGCTTTCACTTAGTGTTTCGAGCATATTAATATGGATCAAGTGGTGGTCTGGATGATTGATCGATCTTGATTGTATTCTTGTTCCCTCACTTCACTTGGGAGCTTAGTTTTTGGCTCTAGTCTAGTGGGACCTCCTTTAAGGCCTTAGGGTTTTAGGAGGAGCACTAATGGGGAGCCTTTGATTGAAGCAACATGCCCATGATATTTGACACGTACCACTTACTATCTTTCCCTGTATTCATTTCCATTCTTTGGGTTGGTGGTCATTGGTCACGGGGATTGGCACCCTTTCATCCTCATCCTTGAGTTTGGGCCGGAAAACTTTGTCTTGGAGGTTGATGCAGCTAAAAGAAAGAAAAAAACATAAGAAAGCCATGAAGAAAGAAAAAGATAAAATGCAAAAGATGGTTAGGACATTTGATTAGCACATGGGCAAAAGCTAAGTAGGAGCTCTACTCCCATCATTAGCCATCACTCAGTTCCTTAAGTACATGATGCTTCATTTATTAAAAGATCTTTTGTATTGTGCCAACCCTAATGAACGATAAATTGACTTATCATTAAGGGGTATTAAATGCAAAATCTAAAAAAAAGCAAGCTTGGGTTCATGAACTATGCACCCAAATCAAAGTAAATCATAAAGAAGTAAAAGGCGCACCAATTAGATGGAAAAAGTAGGTCGAGGAAAGAGGTAACTCATGCCTCCATGATTGCTTCCTCCTTATATCTATACACTCAGGATGTTGGACCTCCTTTATCTAGCCACATGGCTATGACACCCTACCCTAAAGTCGTTCCCACTTTGTTGCCACCATTTTCACATATACCTATGGATTGATGGCTATCTTGGGACATGTCATTTCCCCTTTGGGGGATGGAAACATCTAATAGGGTTATCCATCCAACCATCCCTAACATAAGGAGGTAACATGTTTACAAGACTCGAATTAGTTAGACATTTGGAGGTGAGCTTTGTGTGAAGTATTGTTGTGCCCCCAACGTTAGGTCTTGTCCACTATGATAGATTTATGTTATTGTAACCTAATGATTGTTGATTTTCACTTGATCTAATGATTATGTTTTTATCACAATAGCAAAGGCCTCTTGAGAGATGATTGTCTTCCCTTCTTAGTAACATTGTAGAAGCCGTCTTACCCATTCTAGAGAGAGGATGTGACCTTGTTGATGCAGCGTTGCTTATCCAAAGTAGAGTGTTGGGCTACTTGATGACTCTGTTGGAAATACTGAGAGGGGGGTGAATAAGTATATCACTCACAACTAGTTAATATTTCTTTTTCAGAGTATTAATTATTTTCATTATCAGATTAAAACCATAAATCAATAGTGCACAAAATCAAAGACAGTAGACACCAAAATTTTAGGTGGAAACCCTTCCAGAAGAAAAACCACTGAACGCTTCTCTAATAATTTCTGAGTACATCAATGCTTCAACTTGAACTGAAAGGGAAGCCCCAACTCTTTAATACTATAGAAAAACATTCTAGTTTTATGTTAAAATTGGCAACTAGGGCCAAACTCAATGTGGGTCATCTTATTTATGGCAACTGATATTTTTCTTGGATCCCTCTCATCGAGAGGTGTAGGATTGATCTAAAGATCATCCAATTGCAATAAGTATTCATGGAGATATGAATTTATTTGTGTTATGGGACAATTCGTCAAGGTTGGCCAACAATCAAATAACCCCCACGTGTGCTCAACGTTTTAGTATAAAAGGAGGTGACTTGATAGTCATTTGAACACACACTTCACTCTTGATTTTTCTCCACTTGTTTTGGGTTCTAGTGGAAGAGAAGTCTAAGAGGAGGAAGCCCTAGACGTAGGAGAAAATGAGCCTTAGCATGAAGCCTAAACACAGTCTTATGATGCCCTAGCTAATCGCAGTCATGCCCTAATCTATACGCTATTTTGGAAGGGTTTGAGATAATCCTTAGATGCAGCAAAAGGGGATAGGAGGGCCTCATACACTGCCCTAAACTGGCTGTCTAAAGGATGTCAAACCGCAGTCTTGCAAGGGATATCTAAGGCCTATACACGCTGCCCTAGCCACAGGTCTATCATGCCCTAGCCGCAGTAAGTAGAGGCAGTCCTGCGTGGGAGAAAGAGGGTTGTTTTAGGGCCGAGTTTGCTGTAAGAGAGGCTGAGGTAACTCCCTAGAGGGCCGAGATAAGGGCAGACTGTTTCAGCCTGCGGGGAGGTGTTCTTGGGTGCAAAACTCTTGGTGAAGGGCAGTGTAGGCTGCTGTGGGTAGGCCGCAAGCCCTACGAGCTGTTTGGAGGGCAACATAGGGTGTATTGAGGGCTGTCTATGCCCAAAACAACAGTGAAGGGACCCACCACTTCTCCAAGGGTAGGCAACAGCTAAGGAGGGCTGTCTTTGTGGCTGATTAGGGGCTATTACAGTAGTTAAATATACCCTAACCAGTCACAATAATAATAGCAGCAAACGCAGACTTAGACACCACCTATCGGCTATAAGTTAACAGTTCTGAGAATGTGTTTTCGGTGCACGTCTTGGCCACAGTCCTGAAGATCACCCACGCTGAAAGGAGAGGTCTCTTCAGATGTTTTATGAGGAGATCCTAATTGCTGTCACAAGAGGTTCTTATCAGCAGTTTAGAAGGGCTATACTACGTTGGCTAAAGGAACTGCTACAGCAATGAGGAACCTCCCTATCTTGATGAGAAGAAGCTCCTATAACACACAGATCAACATTGTACATGTTGATGACAGTCTTGTGTGTATCCTAAGACTATGGGATCATAGTCTATCTTGCTGCTGGGCTATGCCATAGGTCATAGCCAGCAGCTAAAGCAGTGTGACAGCGTGACATAAGTAATGGTGCAACATGGTGTAGATCAGCGTTGCTGGACATGGTGCAGCAATGGTACATGGGACAACAATGGTACATGATGCAGAACAGTGATGGGTACAGTCATGATTAGTGAAGCATAATGAAATGCATCGTAGTGATGATGGGTGCAGCACAGTGAGGTGCAACATGGTGCAGTTCAGTGAGGTGCAGCATGATGAGGTGCAACACACTGATAGGTGCAGCATGGTGATGGAGTCACCTTGGAGAATCAGTTGAAGCAACATGCCTTCAACTGAGTTCAACTACCTCATGTATCATCTTCTTAGAGATGATCTATGTTTAGATAAGTCAAAGTTTTGACTTCTCTTGTAAATGTACTATCTCTCTCTCTTTGCTGAAATATTGAAGAACATATAAGAATAATTGATCAAGGGTTTCCCCACATTGAGGTTTGTCCTTGGCTAGCGCTACATCTTGTGTCCTCTTTTCTTGGTTTGTCTTCTGCGATTTATGTTTATGTTCTATCTGCAATTTACTATTATGCTAATGTGATTGCTAATCTGGAAAAGATATTGAGCTAACTGTGAAAATTGAAATAAATTGCTCTAAGCATAGAACATATCTAAAATTAACATTTTATCGGGTAGCTCCAACTCTTGAAAGGATGCTCCTACACCTTATTTTACCAACACCCACTAGAAGGACGCTCCAAAACCCTACAAGCTCCAACTTGCCCTAGCACCACCTTGCCACCCTAAAGTATTTTCAGGCTACAACCTGAAGGTGACTTCAATCTCCTGCCTAACACTACCCAACCACCCTGAAAATGATAATAAAATGACCCAACTATATGGGCTCTTGTACTAGGGACAATGAATGAATAAACTGCTGCAAATGATATAGCACTGGAACCCTAACAATTAAACAAGCTAATTTCTTCAATCATCCTTACTGTGAAATCTGTATTGCTGGAGAATGATGCGTTTCTGAAGCTCAAACTTTCTTCAATTTAGGATTTTCTTCAAACTTTGATGCAGCACACATAAGACCCCTAAACCTTACTACTGCAAAACACAATGATGAGACTGATGCAAACCGTAACTACTGACATTGAAGCCCAAGTTAATAAAGGCCATACTGCTGTCACAAATATAATGATGAAACTCTTAAACTGATAATAAAATCCTTATATAGATATTTAATACTGTCTTCAGAGGAGAATGTTATCATAATGTACTTCTGTCCCTTAGAGAACCTTGTTTATTCATGGTATCAAGGATTAAGTTTATGATCAAACAAGGAAGACAATACAGACAAGTCTTCAATTTACAGTCATAGTTCTAAGATCTTTCATAATTCAGACACAGTGAACAAATTACTTTCAAACCTGGGTAAAAGTACCTTCGCTGCTTCTTTTAATTTTGGCTTTATAGGCAGAATCAAACCGCTTCCATTGATTGCGTTAGGTGTGTAAAACAAACCCTAATAGGACTGGAAGCCTTCAAGGATTGCAGAATAGAAAAAGACTTTGCAACAAGTATTGATGATCTCAGGAAATGAACAGAACGTAATCCTTGAACTGACTTTTTGTTTGCTCACAGATGCTCAGTAATTTCGCCTAAAGGAAGTAGCCATGGCCGTGGAGACTGTATGGATTCGGTCAGATTTGGAAAGAGTCCGTCATGCCCATAAAAACATTCAGATATTTTGCCCTAGAGAGGGCCAATGATCAACGAATATTGCAGAGATCTTCTTAGAAAATAAAATATTTCTTGGGTTAAATAGTCGTCAAGCTTCGTTTCAAATTATGTGCATAAATAGATGTATTTTGGTCTGCTCAAAAGAAGGGCCGAATGTCCAAGATAGTCAAGAGTTATCACCTTCTCTTGGTCAACAAATTAGTTCTTTAATGATACAATAGGCATAATCTTTTGATTCCTTGCTTCATAGATCGCCTTAGTTTAGGTTCTGCGTACAGGATAGACGTGTAGCCAATGAAACTTTCCAGAAGTAATACAAGTAGATAAACCATGCTTTACAAAATAGCTTCAGATCTCAATCATTTTTCTTGATTCGTCTGTTGATCACAAAATGTTCTGAGATTGTGCCAAATGATGCCCTAATTTTGTGCATAAATCAATCCTTGGTCTTCTCAAAAGAAAGGCTGAATAACCTTGGAAACTTGTAGTAATCCTGCACAAACAATAAAGCCCTTTGTTGATCTATAGGCTGCAGAGAAGAGGACATATAGTCTAGCGAAACCAAATATGAAACCATACACCAAACAGGAACCCTTCCCAAACAAGCCTCTCGTAAAATATTCAACAACACCTCAGGGCTGAAAATCTCACGGCACTCTCACTTGAATGATGAGCATTAATAATTTATGCTTATGAGGTGCGTTAAGGTGCCTTTATATAATATTTGGAGAGGTCAAATTAGAGTAGTCGATTTTGAGAATTTGGAGGGAAAAACTTATTTCAAATTAAAATTTTAATAATGGATCCAAAATTTTTGATCCCTTAACTTCGAAATTAAATTCTAATGCCCTCATAAAATTTACTTTGATTTTTAATGAGAAGACTTTTTGACCAACTTATATTAAATTGGGGCTTTCAACTTTAAACAAACATATCTCTCAAACTGTGAGGGCTAGCGAGACATGCCACATACCATCAGAATCAACATGACGAGAAGAATCCAATGAAGGTGATATTGACCAAAAGGACCTTAGATTTCCTTATCATCTTTGTCCTTAAAGGCGGGGCTCCACTGACTGCTGCGTGGGTTGAGATCAATGACAACCATAGTTCATCAATCTCCCTCTTTGGCATTGATGGCAACCCACAAACTCCCCCTACAATCAATGCTCCCCCTGACTCCATGCATTTGATTTTCTTGACCTGTTTTCTCTCCCCCTTTGACATCAATCTAAACTGAAAAAGATGAAGATCAATGTGAGCTTGGTAAAATCCCAAGCTTTTGCCGAAGATACTCAAAAGTCACATGAGGTAGAGGTTTGGAGAAGATGTCAACTATTTGCTCCTTTGTCCCAATGTACCCCACCTTTATGTTCTTTTCGACAACCTACTCACAGAAAAATGGTATTTAATAGGAATATGTTTTGTTTTTGAATGCATGACAGGATTCTTGGAGACACTTTTGGCATTAGTGTTGTCACAGAACATTGCAATGGGCTCATCAACTTTCACTTGTAGATCCTGCAACGTTTGTTTCATCCAGAGGACCTGAGTACAACATGCTGCTGCTGCTATGTATTGTGCTTCCGCTGTGGATAAAGAAACTGAAAACTGCTTCTTACTCAACCATGACACAAGACATCCACCTAAGTAAAAGGCTGCTCCACTGGTGCTCTTGCGATCATTAATGCAACCTGCCCAATCTGCGTTAATATAAGTTGTAATAACGAATTCATTCCCTTTAGGATACCATAGACCAAAATCAATTGTTCCTTTAAGGTATCCGAAGATCCTTTTTATAGCAAGGATATGAAATTCTTTTGGTGTTGCTTGAAATCGTGCAACTTGTCCAACTGCATGCATCACATCTGGTCTAGAAGCTGTCACATACAATAAGCTACCAATCATTGTTTTATATAATTTCTGGTCAACTTCCTTAGATACATCATCCTAGCTTGCATCCTATCACCATAGGAGTGCTAACTGGTTTGCAATCTTCCATTCAAAATTTCCTCAACATGTCTTTGATATATTTAGATTGAGAGATGAATATTCCATCTTCTCCTTGAGAAATCTGAATTACTAAGAAGAAAGTCAAATTTCTAGGTAAGGACATCTCGAACTCCTTTTGCATGTCACCGACAAACTTCTTACTCAACCTGTCATCATCATTGTCAAAATTGATATCGTCCACATATTCTTCTATGAGCGCCAAGCTGTGCTATTCGATCTTAATGTATAGGTTGCTGTCGACACTTCCTGTTCTAAAACCTTGCTTCTACAAATATTTGTCCAATTAGGCATACCATGCTCTTGGGGCTTGCTTGAGACCGTACAGTGCTTTCTTTAACCTGTAGACATAGTCTTTCTTATCAATAAGGATAAATCCTTTGGGATGCTCTATGTAAACTTCTTCCAATTCTCCATTCAGGAAGGCTAATTTGACATCCATCTGATATACTTTGATCTCTCTTGAGCAAGCATATGCCAAAAACATTCGGATGGCTTCCATTTGGCTATGGGAGTGAAGGTCTCTTCGAAATCAATTCCTTCCTCCTATGCATCTCCTTTACAGACCAATCTGGATTTATTCCTGGTAACCTGTCCATCTTCATTCATCTTGTTTGTGAAGACCCATTTTGTGCCTATGAAATTTTTGTCCATCGGCCTTGGCACCTGTTCCCATGTGTCATTCTTCTCAATATGATCAAGGTATTCATTCATGGCCTTGACCCAGTGTTCATCGTGTCTAGCTTCATTAAAACTGCTAGGCTCAAAGGTGGATAACAAGGCATAATGTTTGTCTTCTGCCCAGTGTTGCGGGGGAGCGCCCTCTCCAATCCCGCTCCCAATCCGTGCTCCGGGCGGGAGCGACTCGGGAGCGGGTCGAGAGCGCGCTCCCATAAAATTTTTTTGCGATCCCTGCCTATTTCCTGAGCGAAGCAAGGAGCATCGCTCCAGCAGCGACAAAAACGACCACCAGAGCGGACTACGCGGGAAAAAAAATTGGGCAGAAAAATAAATTGGTTTTTTTGGAAATAAAAGGAGGGAGGAAGGGAGGGTTTCATTTCATCATTGTGAGAGTGAGAGTGAGATTGAGATTGAGAGAGGGTGAGAGTGAGGAGCAAGGAGAGTGAGAGAGAGCAAGAGAGAGCAAGGAGAGAATGAGGAGCAAGGAGAGAGCAAGAGAGAGCAAGGAGCAAGGAGCAAGAGAGTGAGAGAGCAAAAGAAAGCAAGGAGCAAGGGGAGATTGAAGAGCTTGCAAGGGGAGATTGGATGCCAAAGAGGTAGGCTGTACAATATTGAATAGAGTGTCTAACAATTTTTTTTTTTAAAGTTTATTAAATTATTCCAAAATAAATAAATAAATTTTACTCTATTTCCCATTCCCATTCCCATTCCATTTTTTTAAAATTTTCCAGATTCAAAACTTCAAATTTCAAACATCATGGTTATATTTCTTGGCATTTTCTTCTTCTTGGTTCCTTTTTTGGTTATTATGGTGCTGGAGAGTAGAAAAAGGAGGGTTGAAATTGAAAATGAAGAAGGGATGAAGAAGGGGGACATAGTGGATTTGATGAAAACCCCAGTGAGGAGGAGCTGGAGGAGAGTGAACATGAGTTAGCTCAAAAAACTAAACAAGACCAAACCCCATTGTGGAAATATGTTAATAGGCCTGAAGCAGGGAAAGGGGGTGGAACCACTAAATTTCATTGTCCCATTGCAACAATAATTACACAGGTTCATACACCCGTGCCAGAAAACACCTCTGCGGGAAAATGCCATGGGATGGAGATAAACAAATAGGAATCAAAACTTGTACAGATGTGTCAGCAACAGATAGAGCCAAATACATAAGGGAAGAGGAGGAAGCCCAATACAAATCTAAAAAATCAAAGGGTT
>APFE030668893.1:0-22360 GCA_000404065.3 Pinus taeda | reverse complement strand
GGTCGGGAGCGATCTCTCCCGACCGCTCCCGGGTTATAAAATTCGCTCCCAGAGTGACGGGAACAACGGGCCGGAGCGATCTCTCCCGACCGCTCCCGGATTATAAAATTCGCTCCCAGAGTGACGGGAACGACGGGCGGGAGCGATTTACGCGGAAAAAAAATTCCGCTAGTAAAAAATCGATTTTTTTTTTCTAAATTGAGGGAGGGAGGGGCAAAATGGTTTCATTGTGATTGTGAGAGTTGAGTGAGAGGCTCATTTGAGAATCTGAGATTGAGAGAGGGAGATTGAGAGGGTGAGAGTGAGGACTAAGGAGCAAGGAGAGAGTGAGACTGAGAGAGCAAGGTGCCAAGGAGAAAGCAAGGAGCAAGGAGAGAGTGAGGAAAGAGAAAGGAGCAAGGAGCAAGGGGAGATTGGATGCATTTGAGGTAGGTTCACCGCTCTACAATATTGAATAGAATGTTTAGCAATTTTTTTTTTAATGTTTATTAAATTATTCCCAATTTCTAAATAAATAAATAAATTTTTGTCTATTTCGGTTTCCCATTCCCATTCCCATTCCATTTTATTAAATTTTGCAGATTCAAAACTTCAAATTTCAAACATCATGGTTATATTTTTTGGCATTTTTTTCTTCTTCTTTCCTTTTCTGGTTATTATGGTGCTGGAGAGTAGAAAAAGGAGGGTTGAAAATGAAGAAGGGGATGAAGAAGGGGAACAAAGTGGATTTGATGAAAACCCGGTGAGGAGCTGGAGGAGACTGAACATGATTGACCTCAAAAAACTAAACTAGACCAAACCCTATTGTGGAAATATGTTAACAGGCTTGAAGCAGGGAAAGGGGGTGGAACCACTAAATTTCATTTCCCCCATTGCAACAATAATTACACAGGTTCATACACTTGTGCCAGAAAACACCTCTGCGGGAAAATGCCACGGGATGGAGATAAACAAATAGGAATCGAAACTTGTACAGGTGTGTTAGCAGCAGATAGAGCCAAATACATAAGGGAAGAGGAGAAAGCCCAATACAATTCTAAAAAATCAAGGGGTTTCTTTGAACCAAGCTCACAATCACATGCACAAAGAACTCCTTCAGCATCCTCCCAAAGCGGTGGATATGAAGGCTCATGGTCACCAGGTTTAAGGCGTAGAACCATATCAGATTTCCTTGATGAAGGGTGTAGGAATGATGTGGATTCAAAATTTTACAGGTTTTTCTATGCATGTGGGATACCATTCAATGTTCTTTGTTCACCTTATTGGCACGAAATGGTTTCTGCCATAAATGATGACCCTAAAGGATACAAGAGTCCTGGGTATGACAAGGCAAGAAACATTGGACTTGATCATGAAAAAACAAAAATATCACATTCTTTGAATAGAATGACAAGTTCTTGGACTGACCATGGGGTGTCCATTGTATCTGATGGATGGACAAATGTAAAAGGCAAGCTATTGATAAGTGTTCTTGTTGTGTCTGTTAGTGATGCCATCTTTCTTTCAGCATATGATTACTCAAACAAGTTCAAGACCGCCATCAACATTGCAGAAGCATTACTTGAAACAATTGACTGTATTGGGCCATACATTGTCATCCAAGTCATCACTGATAATGCTCCTGATTGTAAGGCAGCGGGAGCAATTATTGAGGATAAATACCCCAACATATTTTGGTCTGGATGTTTGGTTCACACAATGAACCTTTTGATGCATGATATTGTTAAGAACCAAAATGAACATTACAAATGGATTGGTGATTTATACAAGAAAGGCAAACAAATGATACAGTGTATTACTAATCATAGCAATACCCATGGCCTTTTTCGCAGTCACTCAAGATTGGAGCTGTTGAAGATTGCAAGGACTACATTTGGTAGCTATTACCTCACCTTCAGGCACCTTTTGAAGGTAAGAGAGTCATTGGCTAGCATGGTATCAAGTCCACACTGGCAAGTATTAAAGGAAAGGCCTACAAATGGAGCTAACAGGCAAGGTTTTGAATTGGTGGAGGAGGCTGCTCTTGATGGTATGTTTTGGGCACGTGTGAGGCAAGTATTGGATTTCACCAAGTCCATTTATCACATGATTCGGTTTGCAGATACAGATAAACCAGTGATTGGCGAGGTGTATGAGCAGATGGATACCATGTTGGGGCAAATAAAAGATATTGTTTATAATAATGATCCCAACTTGTACAAACTGATTCACGTTTGTGTGTGTGTATGGTAGGATAAACTTAATGTTCCACTACATTGCTTGGTGTATATCCTTACGCCAAAATACTACTCTACATCTTGGTTGGGCTAACCTGCACCAGGGGGTGGGGTTAGGACCAAACCCCATATAGATGAAGAGGTATCTAAAGGATATTTGGAAGCATTAGAAAAGCTGATACCTAACAGGGAGGAATGTGCTAGTGTGTGTCTTGAAATAGGCAGATACTTCAGTGACATTGGTTTGTTTGGTACCTTCAATGCAATGGAAGACAGAGACAAATTTGATGCTCTCACATGGTGGGAATCATATGGCGGCCATGGACTTTTGCCAAAATTGGCAAAAAAGTTCTCTCACAGGTTGTAAATACTTCTTCTGCAGAGAGGTGTTGGAGCACCTACAACTTCATACATAATGTGAAAAGAAACAGACTCAATGAAAATCGGGCAGAAAGCTTGGTTTATGTGCACTACAACTTAAGGTTGTTGAGTCATTACTGTGATCGGGCTTATGAGGATCCAACATATAAAATTTGGGACAACCACCTAGAGGATGATAATTTGGAGGATGGCACTATACATCTTGAAGAACTGGAAGCGGAACTTATAAGAGAGGAAGATGAAGCAACAACCATGCCACCTCCACCATCTAGTAGCAGTGCTTGAGTTCCGAGTCTTGTTCTTTTGCTGTTGCCGCCTCCATCTACACCCTCACGTGGAGGGCATGTGCCTTCTGGTTCTGGTCATCGGTCTGTGCGGGAGACTCTTAGAAGACCACCACGACCTGCTCATACATTAGACACTTCTCGTGGCAAGGGCCACATGTAGTAGTAGATAATAGATTCACAGTTTACTTGCCTTTTCTAGTTTCTATTAGTTTTCATCACTGTTGAGTCTGGACTCTTTCATATCATAATGATATTTTTTGTAAACAATATATGACTGTGACAATTTAAGTTTGAAGTTTGAAGTTGACAACCATAACTCATTGGTAATGATTCTGAATTATGAATATGATGCTTTGTGAAAGTTGTTTCATTTCATTTCATAATTCATTTTATAACATTTCATTTTATGTTAGATATTATTTCTTGTAATGGTTAAACTTAGCTTACAAGTACAACTTTGGTGATCAATGATGATAAATGTTATATATTGAATTTTCAATTTTGAAAGCTTGAAGTTGAAACTTTAAGATTGATGAATCATGAATCATGATTCACGACTACGAGACTCAATATGTTGTATGTTACTAACTTGTGGATGTGGTTGATGAAGAATCAAGATTATAACTTCTAGATGATTGATATTATATGGTTGATGGTTCAATGATCAATCTATGTTTTTTTATATCTAATTCATCATTCTACATGTTTTTGTTGACATATATGTATCAAAATATAAAAAATATAAAAAAATATATATATTATATAAAAATTGCTCCGAGATTCGCTCCCAAACTGGAGATTTTGAAAATGTCGCTCCCTGCTCCCATTTTCGCTCCCGCTCCTCGCTTTCGCTCTCGCTCCCAAGTAACACTGCTTCTGCCACATGTGCTTGCTTTGCTGCCTTCTTCTGATTCCAATTCTTGCATTTATGTCTCCGATTATCTGTTCTGACGGATGATTTTTCTGGGACCATTTTTTAGGTGCTTTAGAAGGTGCTTGCTGTTTGGTCTCTACTTTCTTTTCTGCTAGCTCCTCTTTCCTTGGTTCTTCTGTTTCTTGTTCTTTTGAATCTTGTCTGTTATATGTCCTACAACCTTCATCGAATGTGACATTGATGCTTTCCATTATTTTGTTGAGTCTCAGATTATAACACTTGTATGCCTTGCTTTTGGTGGAGTGCCCAACAAATAATCATTTATCCACTCGAGAGTCTAACTTGGCAATCTTCGGGTCATCCCTCTTTATGTAGCATTTACTTTCGAAGACCTTGAAGTGCTTGACGTTGGCTGGTCTTCCTTTCCATAATTCATAAGGAGTTTTGTCACTGCTACTCCTAAACATTCCTTTGTTCAGAACTGAGACTATGAACTGCGGCTTCAACTGCTTGGACCCAAAAGGTATTGCTTAATTTTGAGTCACTGAACATGGTCCTGGCCATTTCAACTAGAGTCATGTTCTTTCTTTTTGCGACTTCATTTTGCTGAGGTGTCTTGTTGACTGCTGAGACTTTTTATGCCATGTTCTTTGCAATAGTGTTGAAATTCTTTAGATGTAAATTCACCTCCCTTATCCGATCTTAGGCACTTTATATTCAGATAAGTTTCATTTTCAACCATTTCTTTGTATATCTTGAAATTCTTAAAAGCTTCTCATTTCTTCTTAATGCAACTGATAGCTGTCATTCAAGTGTAATCATCAACGAACAATATGAAGTATAACTCACCTTTCATCCCTTTAGTTCCCATGGGTCCACATAAGTTGGTGTGCACTAACTCCAATGGTTTTGAGGTAGAATGTTCCTTTGTCTTAAATTGGACACTAGTCTGTTTTCCATGCTGACAATGTTTGCGTATGGCATTTGCTGGCTTTGTGATTTCAAGCATTTCTTTAACTCCTTCCTTCTTGTTGACCTTAACAAGGCTGTAAAAGTGAATGTGACCCATTCTTCTGTGCCATAGCCAACTTTCATCTTCTTTTCCTACGCAACATGTTTCATTTCCAATTTCATCTAGATAATATAAGTTATTATGTCCTCGGGATGCTGTAGCCACCACTTTACCTGTCCTTTTCTTTCTTATTTCACACCTTTTAGATTTGAAAGGAATTGTGTGCCCCTGGTCGCACATCTGGCTCATGCTTAACAGACTATAATTCAAGTTCTCAATGAGCAAGGCATTTTCTGCCTTGGTACCTTTACTTCTAAGCTTAATTGTACCTTTCCCCAAAACTTTGGATGATCCATCATTTACGAATGATACTGTTCCATCTTTGTCCTTTCACAAGTCTATGAACCTGTCCTTGTCTCTTGTCATATGCTTTGAACAACCACTGTCAACTAACCATTCATGTTTCTTGCATTCTGCAGTGAATGAAAGGCTGCATATCTCATCTTTCCTTTTCCAAACTTTTGAAGGAGCATTGAATCCTGACTTTGTTTCTTTCAAAGGAGCATTGAATCCTGACTATGTTTCTTTCAAAGGAGTACCCATCTGACAATCTTCTGCTACATGTCCAAAATTATTACATTTTTGGCATTCTGCTTCATTGTTCAGTAATGCAAAACTATTGTAGTTTTGACTGCGATCTTCACGAGGTCTTCTGACATAGTTGTTCAAAGGACGGTTTTCATAAATTCTCTTGTTTCTATGCTTGCAGCTTATAGCTTTGTGCCCAAAATTATTGTAAGAGTAACAAATGCCAAGAAAAATAGTTTGATACTTGGAGGAAGAGAATCTTCTGAGCGGTGCACTTCTCCATGAACCGTCTTGCGGGTTGTTAGTTGGTTGCTGCTTAGGCATCCTTCTAGTTGGCTGATCTTGAGTTGGAAATGACTGTTGCTTCCTAATGGGCTCTTTGACAATTTTGACAATCTTTTTTTTGTTCATCTTCCTTCCCTATCATGGAGCTTGATCCCTTAACGAAGTTTGCATTATATCCTAACCCGGTTGTGTCATCATATGACCTTTGATTACCTATGATCTCTTCTAGTAGTTTTGAGCTGTTCATGAAGTTCTGTTGAACATTTTTCTTCTGGGATTCCTTTCGAAGGGAGACTATTTCAGCTTCTAGTCTTTCTCTCACCTTGGAGCTTTCTTCCAATTCTTTGTTGAGTGTTTCTTCAATCTTCTTTGCTTCTTCTAATTGTGTTTTTAGATTGATGATGATCTTTTCAGAGTCCTCAGATTGTTATTTTAATTTACATAGTTCCCTTTTCAATTACTTGACATTTTTCCTTTCTTCCTTCAAATCATCAAGAGCACTTATCAATTCGCCTTTCAGGTCAACTTCTCCTTCCACATTTTCTTCATCCTTAGGGACATCTTCATTTTCAAAAGCCATAAACAATACTTGTTCTGAATCACTGTCGCTATCACTATCACTGTCAGATGCAAAACTGTCTTCCTTAGAGTAGAAGCTTCTCTTAGACGTTTTCTTTTTTGCCTTGTTCTTGTTCCCCTTTTGATTTTTCCTTTTCTTGGGAGCTTCATCTTCTTCATCACTGTCAGATTGTTTTGCATAGGGGCATTTTGAAGCAAAATGACCAATTCTTCCACAACTAAAACATTTTAGAGGGAGCTTACCTTTGTACTTGTCGATTCCTCTCTTGAGTTTCCTCACGAGGTTGGCTACTTCTTCGTCCTAGTCCTCGATGTTACTTTCACTGGGCTTCTGTTTTGTTTCCTACTTGTTCTTACTTGTCTTCTTTGAGGCCTTGAATGCTACTTCACTTGTACATGGCTCTTCTGGTTCAATCCTCATTTCATAAGCTATAAGAATGCTGTGTATCTTGTCCATGCTAAGTTTGTTCAAGTCTGATATATCTTCTAGGACAAAAACTCTAGGATTAAATCTTGCTGGAAGGGGTCTTAGAACTTTCACACAATAACCTTTTTATTTGTTGGTTCTCCCAGTCGTTCCAGCGCATTTGTTACTTCATTCACTTGATGAAAATAAGTTGCAATATTCTCGTCTTCTCTCATCTTAAGTTGCTCAAATTGTGCTCTACAAATTTGAAGTTTTGCTTCTTTGACCTTTGAGTCCCCTTCATATATGTTTTGAAGCTTGCCCCAAAGTTTCTTAGTTGTTTTACAGCCCAACACCTGAACATAGACAGATTCAGTGAGTCCACTCATAATAGCATTCTTGGCTTTGACATCATTCTCGACAAGCTTCTTACCTTTTTCATTTGTTGGAGGAGAGGCTGGTGCAGTATAACCATTTTCGACAACGTCCCAAATATCATGTCCTTGTGCAAGTATATATACTTGCATCCTTCCACTACATAGTACATAGTTTTGCCCATTAAATAGAGGAACTCCATTCTTGGTGTACTCCATGATCTCCCTTCAGTGGTTAGACTGATTGTACAAGGATCGACTCTGATACTAGTTGGAAATATTGAGAGGGGGGTGAATCAGTGTATCACTTACAATTAGTTAATCTTTCTTTTTCAGAGCATTAATTGTTTTCATTATTAGATTAAAACCATAAATCAATAGTGCATAGAATTAAAGAAGGTAGACATCAAAATTTTAGGTGGAAACCCTTCAGGGAGAAAAACCACTGAAATTTTCTCTAATAATTTATGATTACATCAATGCTTCAATTCCAAGTGAAAGGGAAGCCCCAACTCCTTAGTACTCTAGAAAAGTGTTCTAGTTTTATCAGGCAGCTCCAACTCCTGAAAGGATGCTCCTACACCCTGTTTTACCAACACCCACTAGAAGGTCGCTCAAATGCCCTGCAAGGTCCAACTTTGCCTACCACCACTCTGCGACCCTGAAGTATTTTCAAGCTACAACCTAAAGGTGACTTCAATCACCTGCCTAACACCACCCAACCACCCTGAAAATGATAATAAAATAGCCCAACTATGTGGGCTCCCGTACCAGGGACAATGGCCCACTTACAATGAATAAATTGCTGCAAATGATATAGCACTAAAAGCCTAACAATTAAACGAGTTGACTTCTTTAATCATCCTTACTGTGAAATCCTTATTGCTGGAGAATGATGCGTTTCTGAAACTCAAATTTTCTTCAAACTTGATGCAACACGCATAGGATCCATGAACCTTACTGTTGCAAAACACAATGATGAGACTGATGCAAATCGTAACTATTGACAATGAAGCCCAGGTTAATAAAATCCATATTGCTGCCACAGATATAATGATGAAACTCTAAAACTGATAATCAAATCCTTACACAAATATTTAATACTGCCTTCAGAGGAGAATGTTATCATACTGTACTTTTGTCCCTTAAAGAACCTTGCTTATTCATGGTATCAAGGATTAAGTTTATGATCAAACAAGGAAGAAAATATAGCCAAGTCTTCAATTTCCAGTCATAGCTCCAAGATCTTTCATAATTCAGACACAATGAACAAATTACCTTCAGACTTGGGTAAGAGTACCTCTGTTGCTTCTTTTAATTCTGGGTTTATAGGCAGAGTTGAACCTCTTCCACTGATTGTGTTAGGTGTGTAAAACAAAGCCTAATAGGATTGAAAGCCCTCATGGATTGCAGAGCAGAAAAAGACTTTGCAACAAGTATTTGATGGTCTCAGGAAATGAACAGAATGTAATCCTTGGACTGAATTTTTGTTTGCTCACAGATGCTCAGTAATTTTGCCTGAAGGAAGTAGCCATGGCCGCAGAGACTATATGGATTCGGTCAGATCTGGAAAGAGTCCGTCATGCCCATAAAAATGTTAAGATATTTTTCCCTAAAGAGGGCTGTAACCTCCATAGATGATCAACGAATATTGCATAGATCTTCTTAGAAAATAAAAATTTCCTTGGGTCGTATAGTTGCCAAGCTTCAGTTCGAATTTTGCGCATAAATAGATGTATTTCGGTCTGCTCAAGAGAAGGGCCAAATGGCCAAGACAATCAAGAGTTATCACCTTCGCTTGGTCAACAAATTAGTTCTTTAATGATATGGTAGACACAATCTTTTGATTTCTTGCTTCAAAGATCGCCCTAGTTTAGATTCCGTGTAAATGATAGATGTGTAGTCAACAAAACTTTCCAGAAGTAATACCAGTAGATAAACAATGCTTTACAAAATAGCTTCAGATCTCAATCATTTTTCTTGATTTGTCTTTTGTTGATCACAAAATGTTCAGAGGTTGTGCCAAATGATGCCCTAATTCAGTGCATAAATCAGTCCTTGGTCTTCTCAGAAGAAAGGTTGAAGAGCCTTGGGGACTTGTAGTAATCCTGCACAAACAATCAAGCCCTTCACTGATCTATAGCAAGAACTGCAGAGAAGAGGACAAAAGAGGACATATAGTCTAGCGAAACCAAATAGGAAACCATACACAAAACAAGAACCCATCCCAAACAAGCCTCTCGTCAAATATTCAATAACATCCCAGGGCCAAAAAATTTCAGAGCACTCTCACTTGAATGATGAGTGTTAATAATTGATGCTTATGAGGTGTGTTAAGGTGCCTTTATATAATATTTGAAGAGGTCAATTTAGAGCAGTCGACTTTGAGAATTTGAAGGGAAGAAACTTATTTCAAATTTAAATTTTAATAATGGAGCCAAAATTTTTGATCCCTTAACTTCGAAATTAAATTCTAATGCCCTCATAAAAGTTAATTTGATTTTTTAGGAGAAGACTTTTTGACCAACTAATATTAAATTGGGGCTTTCAAATTTAAACAAACATATCTCTCAAACTGTGAGGGCTGGCGAGGCGTGCCACATACCATCGGAATTGGCATGACCTTAGGTCCAATGAAGGTGATATTGACTAAAAGGACCTTAGATTTCCTTGTCATTTTTGTCCTTAAAGGCGGGGCTCCATTTGCTGCTGCATGGGTTGACATTATTGACGACCATAGTTCATAGACATGGTACTTGACACTTCGAGGTACCCTCATATGCTGAAACGTTGAGCCCATGAAGCTTGGTGTTGGAGATATTGATGATGTGCCCAGTGGACCGAGGATGCCCCTAGGCTGGCCTTGATATTGCTTGATGGGAGTTACTTGTTTCAAAGCTTTGATGATGATGTTCATCCTTGATATGAAAGGGGACGGCTCGCACATCACTTATTTGCCCCAACACTTGATTAGGAGAGTGCCACATCATCCCTTTTTCCCTTTAGAGGGTGATGTTGGGCATCATAGTGATGGCAACTTGGTATGGAGGCACTTTGGAGACATGCCCATGATCTTAGAGTTACATTTTGGAGTATGGATCACTTATTAGCCCACTTGACACTCACTTGTTGCATCTAGAGCTCATTTGGAGGGTGACGTCATAGTGGAGGAGGTCTTTTTCCCACACATATGGGCATTTATGCCATTTCATGTTATGTTTTTCCGCTATGATATTGGGTTGTAACCTTTGTCTTGCAGAACACTCAAAGTAAACTTGTAATTATGGCTTGTTACATGTATTTTTGTAGAAATGAATGGGAAAAGTCTCATATAAATAGAGACTCCCCTCATTTCATTTGTTCATCATCACACTTTCTATTCTATTCGTCTCTAAGAAATTGTGAGCTAGTCTTTTTCACTACTATAGGCAAGATGTGATCTTTTGTGGTGTGCGATTTTCTTGTGGATTTGATTTTTGCACGGGGATGTCATTTTGTGATTGAAAGAAGTTCCTTTTGGGAGAATTTTGCAAGTTTAATGCTTATTCATTGATATTTTGCATGTTGAATTTATGAAGTAGGGTTTCTATTTTTTTTTTTAACATGGTCGATTACTTTTATATTATAAAAACTTCATGAGAGGAACAAGTCCTGTTACATAAGATGGGAGGAGCGAAGCAGAGTGGATCCAAAATGGGTGCGCAGACCCTTGATCTGAATCATTAAACTTGAGATTTGAGATTTGAAAGATATAACGGCTATATTGCCGTATAAACTGACCTAAAAGAAAGCAGTATTTACAAAACATAAGGTGATTTACATATATTGGTTGCCTGAATCATCGGGCGGAGGCTCTTTTTTCTCACTGATCTTTGTAGAGACCTCTCCTTGCATACTTTGAGCCATTGTTTTATGTGATTGATAGCCTCTTCTAGGTGATTGCACTTTTCTTTGAGGCTTTCTATTTCCGCCCTCTGTTTCTCCAGCTTTTTCCTCTTAGATTTGCTATCTGCCTGCACTTCTTCCTTCAGACCGTTGAAGTGCTTGACAAAACGAGTGATCATGAAACAATGAGCTTTGCACAGAGTGCAGCTGTTATTGGTGATAACACGATCAAGGATTCTCAGACATTGCTGACAGGCCTGGAGGAGACTTGGGGTTCTTAAGACAGAGATTGAAAGAGGAATTACAGAAGTGGGATGAAGGGATGTCAGGGGATAAGAGGGAAGAAGACTAGTGGATCAGGGGGGAGAAAGAGGTGCTGAACAGGAAGAGATTCGGGGATCCACAGAGAGCAGAGGAACAGGGAGGAGCCAGGACAAGAGAGCAACTTATGCTGTGGGGGGGGGACAAAAGAGAAGGGGGGGTGGAGACAATAAATAGGGGAGGTAGAGTTCTGAGAAGCTGGTTTCGACGAAGTAGGGAGAATCTGTTTCAAAAAGACAAAGAGACTATTAGAAATAAAGAGAAAATACGCTCGAAAAACACGGTCATTACTGTGCCATGCAGAGATTGGAACACCTCTTCGGCTGAGAAGCACTGAGCACGATCGAGGCCAGCTAATATTCGAGCTGATGACCACCTGAGACAATCTGGAGGGGGCGCAACTAAAACACGAATCTTTTCTCTTATGGTAGAGAGAGAGACTGAAGCTCTGGATTGGATGAGCTGAGGCGAATCGTGCTGAATATATACAAACTCAAGGAGCTGGGCCTCTGTGTTCGGATCGGGCAACTTAGAGATTTACCTGTCCCAGATGTCATTTCGGGGATTTCTTGTGCAGCCAATGTGGATTCTGAGAGGACTGTTGCCTGACTTCTGTTTATTGCTGTCACGAGACCTATCCCATTCCATGATCCAGTACCGATTTCCCATAACCCTGTAGATATCATTGGCAACACCTTTGATATGATGAAGTACATTGTCAGAAGGGGAGGAATCATCTGTCTGGTTGCCAGCATTGTGAGGGGAGACGGAAGTATTATTGAGATGACTGATGTAGTCTTGATTCACAAGCTCGACTAAGGAGAAGGTTGACTTATGGGATTGATTTGTCATAGATTTGTTCATTCTCACGAACCTGTCCTGTGGGTCTATTGACAGCCCTGTTAGCTAGTGAATCCGCCTTTGAGTTGTTATTTCTCATAACGTGCTTGTAGAGGATGTCCCCTAGCTGAGTTGAGTTGTCCTTGATCTTGTGTTTGATGCTGTTGAAAGCCTGTTTCTTGAATTCTCCCCCTGAAGCCATAGCAGCAATCACGATTCCCGAGTCGCCGATTATGATTGGGTTTTTGACTTGTAATTTTTTCATAATGCATATACCAAGAAGTAGGCTGTAGGCCTCCGCCATATTGTTCGTCATATTACCCAATCCCCATTCCTAGGTGGTGATAACTTGGCCATTCTGGTCTTTGATTATTCCCCCTGCCCCTACTTGCCCTGGATTGTTTTTGGATGCACCATCGAACTGGAGGGTGATTTTCTTTTGCTCTTGTATCCATTGTTCAATGTCTTCTTGTGATCCCCTGAGTTTCCAATTGTTCCCCCCCTTGCCTGTGATTGATGGAGTTTGCCTATTCTTGACATAGTTTAAATGGAATTTATTATACCACTCTTCCTCTTCCTTCTGCCAATTGGTTTGATCAGGTTGAGAAACAGAGTTGGCACTTATCATTTCAGCAACTTGTCCCATAGTTTTGGCCAGGGTGCGAGCTGGGTTTGGTTTTTGATTTTTAAAGATACAGTGGTTCCTGGTGAGCCATATTTGCCAACTGAGAGCTGAAGGTATACATTTCCACAAGCGAGTGATGGTAGGCTTGCCTTTTCTTGTGTGGGGGTAGCTTTTCTCCCAATTTCTATTGAGGATTGAGAGTTGGTCAAAGGTTTCTCTAGGTCTCAGAGGATTGATAATTTGATTCTAGCAGTATTGAGCAAATGAACAATCTATGAAGAGGTGTTGACTGCTCTCCTCCTCTACGCAGCAGAGACAGCAGATTGAGGGACCATGAATCCCTCTTTTTTGAAGATTCTCGGTAGTGAGAATCTGTCCTTTATGGAGGGTCCAAGCAAAGAATTTGATCTTTGGGAGGCATTCGGTGTTCCACACAGCTGACCGAAGATTCTAGTTACCTAGAGTGGGGCTGCACTGGAGGAGTTTGTACCCATCTTTGACAGTGAAATGGCCTCCGCTGGGGTCCCAGATGACGTTGTCGGAAGCATCTTTGCTTAAAGGAGCTGATCCCTTCAGAGAAATCTTGAGGTCCGCCCATTGTTTCCTGAGATTATATGAGAGGGGGAGATCCTTCCAAGCTAACCAACTGTTGTGATCCCAAACTGAAATGTCAAATAAAGAATGCAAATTTTTTGCCTCCATCCATAATTTCAAATTACTGAACTGCTGAAGGAGGTTTCTTGGTTCCGCTCCCATAATTCTATCTATCCAAATATTTATTTCTTTGCCATTTCCAGGCGCCTTAGAGATATGATTTTTAATTTTGGGGAGGACTATTTTGATAAGTTTCCAAATAGGGGTGCAAGGCCTTTCCACTATTACATCAGTGAGGACATTGGAGTTTAGCCCATTGAGGTATTTTCTTTTAAGAGCTTCAACCCACCAGGAACCCTTTCCCATTAACATTCTCCACACCAGTTTGAAGCCCATCGCTTTGTTGGTGAGGCTTGGGATTTTGATTGCTATGCCCCCTTTCAAAAGGGAGGGTGACTTGGTCCCATCTGACCAGACTGAATTTTTTTGAGTCTTGCTTCCCTCCCTGCCAGAGGAAGCTTCTCATGATTAACTCCAAGTGCTTGTGAGTGCTGGCAGGGGCCAGAGTGACATCATATTGATATATGGGAAGAGTTGAGAGGAGGGCCTTAATGAGGGTGGTCCTGCCCGCTAGATTTAGCCAAGACAGCCCCCAACTGTGAAGAAGCCCTCTCATTTTTTCGATTTGCTTGTTCCAAATCTCAGACTTGACAACTTCTTTTGCCAAGGGAAGACCAAGATATGTGAAGTGGCTCCAGTTTCTTTGGATTGGAATGTCCATGATCAGAGAGATTCTTTGCATGATTTGGGGAGGGATGTTCCAAGTATAGATTTTGCACTTATTGTTGTTAAGTAATCCCCTTGAGACTGCCAGGAAGGTGTCCAATGTTCTCTTAAATCTTCTTGCCATTAAGCTAGAGGCTCCCCCAATTAAAAGGGTGTCATCGGCAAAGAGCGAGTGATTAATTTCTTTTATCCCTCTCGCTATGTTGATCCCTGTGATCTCCTTTTGCTTTCGAAGAGTTTCCAGGTGTATGCTCAAGGTTTCTGCCATGGTGATGAATAGGAAGGGAGAGAGGGGGCAGCCTTGTCTCAACCCTCTGGAGCTTTTGAAGTAGCGACTGGGCCTACCATTGATTAGGGGGGCTGTCCAAGGGTTTGAGATGCATTCCATAATGATGCTTATAAATTTGTTGGATATTCCAAACTTCTTGAGAACCTCAGCTAGGAATTGATGATTGACCCTGTCGAAGGCATTTGCCATGTTGAGTTTTATGCTTATACCTCTTTCCTTTCTATTAATGCTGCTATGGATTGCTTCTTGGATCAAGATGACATTGTCCGTTATTTGTCTTTTAGGAGCAAATCCTCCTTGATTCTCTGATATAAGGGAAGGCAGGAGCTTTTTCAGTCTATTTCCCAGGATTTTGGTTACTATTTTGTAGGGAACATTGCAAAGAGAGATAGGTCTGAAGCGATCAAAGGAGAGGGGGTTGGTATCCTTGGGGATAAGCGCCAGATGGGAGGTTTTAGTGTTTTCGCCCATCTTATTTTTTTGAAGATATTTTTAACCATCCTTACATAGTCTTTCTTTATGATATCCTAGTGATTCCTGAAGAAGGCAACAGTGAAGCCATCAAGCCCAGGGGCCTTTTCCGACTGCATACTGAACACTGCCACCCTTATTTCCTCCTCCAAAATATCTTGATCCAACTCACTGTTTTGGTGCGCGTTGATTTTGCACTCGACTGGTTGTAGGAAATCCGCACTGTGCATGTACTGGAGATCTGCAGTTAAGAGGGATTTGAAGTGACTGTGCGCAGCTTCTTTGATTTCCTCTTGTTCACTTAGTTCTTTTCCTTCAATAGTAATTTTATCAATTTGGTTCCCTGCTCTTCTGATCTTAAGGTTATTATGAAAGAAAGAGGTGCTTTTGTCCCCAGCTCTGAGCCAAAGGCACCTCGACTTCTGTCTTTGCTCCTCTTCCTCTTCTCTATTCTGCCTGTAGAGTTCCTTAAACATTTTATTTTCCTGTGATTGTTCTTCCTTTGAGATTTGTTGATCCTCTTTCTCCTGATTCCATTGCTCCAATTGTCGGTGTAGCTCTATTCTTTTTCTTCTTTTCCACTATTGCATTTTCTTTGGCCCACTGTTTGATCACTGCTCTTAAGGATTTTAATTTTGATTCCCAAACATAGTGAGGTGAGCCGATGACTTCCATCTCCCAGTGATCTTTAATGAGTTTTCGGAACCCTCCTTACTATCCCAAATTTTATTGTATTTGAAAGGGATAGGGTCGAGATTTCTTACACTGTCAAGAATCAAGACCACAGGCTTGTGATTTGAAGCTATGGCATGGACTATCTTACTTTTAACTGAGGAGAAACTTGTAACTTTTCTTTCATGGATTAATATCCTGTCGAGTCTCTCTTTAATGTTGTGTATTCCTGCCCAATTATTGCTCCATGTAAATTTACCATTGTTAGGGGGGATGTCAATAAGTTTATGAGTTTCTATTATTGTTTACAGGGTATCTCTTGAAGGATCAACGAGGAATTTCCCTCCTATTTTTTCTTCTATGTTCAAGTCCCCTCCCATGATTGTGTTCCTATTTTGACAGGTCTGCAGCTCTGAATTGATAGAGTCCCAGCAAAATGCTTTATCCCTGTAGTGATTTGGGGCATGAATGTTAAGAACAGTGTATTCTTCTTTTCATTTTGTGATTTTATTTTTGAGGTCAGTTCTGACCCACCAGTTAGATGAGTTTTGACTGGTGAGGTCCCATTTTCTCTTATTCCATAATGTACCTATTCCTCCTGAGGCGCCCACTGAATCTATTGCTGTACCTGCAAAGCTTTTGTGTCTTTTTGTGAAAGTTTGAAAGTCTTGGTTAGACAATTTGGTCTCCTGGATTAGGAAAAGATCTGGCTGCTCATGAATGATTAAATCCCGGGCTACATTGGATTTTAGAGAGGAGCCCAGCCCCCTACAATTCCAAGAGACCAATATCATTACTTACTGATTTTTGGGTGAGCCCCACTCTTCTCCTTTGTCTTTTCCCCGCTTTCTTTTTGTTTATCCAAGAATGAGTCCATTGGCTGCTGTGTGCCCGTGGCCATTTCTTTTGTTGCTGTTTCATCTCTTATTTCTTTATTTGACTTCCTGCCTGCTTTTCTCGGTGGATCAGAGGTGAAGCTTGCTTCTTTGAGTTTGTTTCTTGTTAGAATACGATCTATGGTTGGAGGAGGGGAGGGGAGGGGCAGCGAGGGGGAAGGGATGAATGCTAGGGCAGTGGCTGAGGGGGAGGAAGGGGGGAGGAGGGATCATCATCCACCAAGGATTCAAAAGGATTGGAGGAGGAGAGGAAAGGCTGAGTCGAAATGGGAGGGGGGGAGAGCAGCTTGGGGTTCCGGGTAAGGCTTAGGGTTAGGGCCTTGCTGGGTAGGGTTTCTTCTTTTTTACTTGCTCCCATGAGCCTTCAGAGGGTTCAACATTTTCATTCAGTTCATTTACTTTTATCTTACTACACCTATTAGCGAAATGACCATATTCATGGCATACCTTGCATTTGAATGGTATTTGCTTGTAGTCCAGCTGCTGAATATGAGTCCATTGGTCCACTTTGATCTTGATGGCTTCCGGTAGGCCTTTCCCTAAGTCGACTTCAACGCAAATCCTTGCACAAGCGTGCATGTTTTCTTTTGGTTCACATCTGTCAATGTATTTTCCCACAACATTCCCAATAGCTTTAACTGATTCATCCTCCCAGCAATGCAGAGGGAGGTGAGGCAGGCACACCCAGACCGAAACAACGTTTGGGATATCCATTTCCGGGTCGAAATCAAGGGACCATCTATTTAGGTAGAGGCCTCTCGAGTCCATGAAGTAGGGACCGTTTCTGAAGATGAGGTTTCGGTCTTCTTTTGTTACGAAGAGGAAGGTATAGAAGCCCCTTCCGCAAAATCTAATGGCGATTTTCCCTTGGATGATCACGTTCCAGTTATGTTCTACCCTTTCTGGACTGCTTTGAGAGAAGGCCAGAGGCCAGTAAACTGACCTACAAGGTCCCTCTTAGCCAAAGAGATCGCTGCCTTCCTTGGGACACTGGGAGGGAGAGAGACTTCAGGAATGTCGGCTAGCTTCTTGACAAACTTTGATGCTGAAGGACGGATTCTTGAGGTAGGATTTTCTGGAATGAGAGAAGCAAAAATTTTCGTCTGATCTTCATTGTCTTGCTGTGGGGATGAGTCAGTCCCAGCCATGAAAGGAGGCCAAACTCGCCGCTGACCGGAGGGAGAGGGGTTCGGGAGCTGGAAAGAACGCAGGGGGAAAGGCCCCATCGCTGGGGCCAAGCAGGAGGCCCAAAAGAGACCACGGGATGCGGAGAAGAGCTATGAGAGAGGGCCCAGGCGGGCCAGCAGGAGCAGGAGAGGGCCCAACAGTAGGGCTGCCAGGCAGGGGGCATGCGGGAGGCCTGTCAAGGTCGCAGAACGCAAGCGCGGGAGCTCCAGTTCAAAAATCGCCCTCCTTCAAATTGCATTGGCTTAGGAAAAAATATACTCACTGCTAGCGAAGTAGGGTTTCTATTTGTGCCATGACTAAGTGCCTAATTATTGTTGGAATCTTGCTACACCGTTACATGTAAAATTGTTCTTTTTAAGGCCTATAAGGAAACTCTGAATGTGCATTCCCTATATTTAATTTCTCCCCTCACAAGAATAATAGTTAAGGTTTTAAAAGTGAATGCCCTAATCATCTCCCTTACTCCATCAACGTCTTTCCCTTGAAATTTAACCCTAAAAGACTCGATTAAATCCTAGTAGGATAATGCTCTAATCATTGGTGTGTTGATCATCCATAAAATTTATTTAATTTCATCTTCTTTCTCCTATTCCTAGATGTCTAGGGTTATCCGCTAGGGTTTCTAGGGCAAATTTATGCATAAAAGTGAATTTTGTGTGGATGTTTGTGGCTCATAAATTAGGAATTGTTTTTATAAATCGTATAAAGGCAAAATTTGGTATTATGCATGGTAAATTTCCCTCATTTAGGGCTGACATTATTCATCTTTTTGTTATGTATGCATACCTAACAACCATAAAAATGAATTTCCTAACCTAACCTTAGTCTCTATTGGAAGGAGTTTGTTCCCTTACTATTGATCACCATTGGAAGGCCTTTTCATTGGTTACTATATGATGTTGTGTACCTTATTAATGCATATCAATCAAAGCCTAACATATAACAAACTTATCTTTGGTCTAGGCATAGAGTATTTGAACCCTAGTATAGAACATCTAGGCTTTGCCGATACTCTATCCAATATTATAGACCTCTTCGTCATCAATTTCAACCACAAATCTAGAATATCCTTTAGGTGATTTAGTGAACCTCCCTTGTGGTTTAAATCCTCTGAAGAGCAAGAGAAAGGTAGTTGAGGTGGTAGTGGCAACCCTTTCTCTTGTTGCCATAAGGTCTAGCCTTGCCTAATGAGGCTTTGCACTAGGTTTGCTAGATTTTGCAAGAACAGGGCAAGAGCTATATTGAATGAATACCTTTTTAAAACCCTGATATGGAGTGTTTTGGTATGATTAATGTTATCTATCAATAAATTTTTTGTGGAGTTCCTTTAGTTGTTAGTGATGACATCAGAGTATCGACGCTTCTGCGAAACAAAATACAAAGGAACCCTTTGCAACATAGTGAGGATTTGATGTGGAACCTTGACGTGTAACCAAGATATCGAAGGTTTGGGGTCTAGTAGAATGGGCTCGGGATATCGACAAAACTTGAAACAATACTTTTACCAAATTGCGGATATGGCAATATGTTGAAGGGCTTTAAGCCCTTAGGTCCTACACCTTAGCAACACATGGTTGGAGGCCATGACCAAGCGCTGCATAACATCCTACCCTTACTCCATCAAAATCTTTTCATGGAATTTTAACCTGAGAGGAGTGCATTAAGCCCATTTAAAATGAGGCACTAATCATTATTGTGTTGATCATCCATAAAATCTATTAAATTTCTTCCTCTTTTTCTTGTTCCTAGATGTCTAGGGTTAGCTGCTAGGGTTTTAGGGCAGAATTTTGCATAAAATGTGAATTTGTGTTGAATGTTTGTGGCTGATAAATTAGGAATTGCGTCAATAAATCACATAAAAGAAAAATCTAGCATTGTGCATGGTTAATCCCTACTTTTTATGGCTGACACCATCCTTATTTGGTGTTCCTGCATGTTCTTCAACTCTAATTTTCCATTAAGTGACCTTAGCCCTAGGTGTTTATTGAAAGGCCTTAACTCCCCTTTGTTGATTATCCTTAAAATGCCTTTTTTTTTTCACTTTTGTACTACATTGTGCACCCTTCCATTGCAAATCAACAAAACACTGACTTATAACAACCATCCTTTTGGTCCAAGAATAGAGTACTTGGGCCTTGGCATAGAACATCTAGGACTTTCTAGGCCTTGCTAGTATTTATCCCATTTGTTAGACCTAAAATATATCACCTTGAGCCATGGTATTAGAATATCCTTTAGGTGATTTAGGGAAGCCTCCCTTATGGTAAAAAATTTCCTTGTGTTTTTTTTTTAATGTTTCCTTCGAGTCTATTTATTTCTTCTAAGGCACTCACTAGTTCTCCTTCAAGATCTATCTCCCCTTCAACTTCTTCTTTTGAATATTTATTCTCTTTTTGGTAGTCTTTTTGATCGACACTCTGAGTATCCAAAGCTATGAATATAAATTCTCCTTTGTGATCATCATATGAATATCCATCACTTTCTTCTAATGAACTGTTATTTTCTTTGGAATAAAAACTTTTCTTCTTAAGATGTCCTCTCTTTTTTTGTTTATGAAATTTGCCTCTATCTTTATGCTCTTTTTTATTATCATTGTCCTCCAATTTTGCATATGGACATTTAGCAACATAATGACCTATTTTACCACACTGAATGTAACTAGGTTCGGTCTTCATAATTGTATTTGAGTCATAATGAAATATTTATCAAAAGAAAGAAAAATAAATTTTTGTTGTTATTATTATGACTTATTAAAGCATGGGTTTCATGCTTGAGTCATCATGTTTTATGTCAAAGTCCCCATTGAGGACTTCTAGGATTTATATTAAGTCATTAGAGTCATTGTCCATTTAATGAGACCCTTCTTGGGTTTTTGAATCATGTAAAAAGAATTATTATTGAGTAAAGTAAGTCATTTGTCACCTCCACATCAAGTCGGCCCTTACCTGATCAAGTCGGCCTACATGAGGGCAATTTGAACTCCAAAAGAGGCTATATATAGAAGTGCAGTTCGATTCATCTGAAGAATCTCTCACACAAGTTCCATACATGAGAAGGTGCAATAGAAAAAGTGCGGAGTTGCAAAAGGAGGAGGAGAATTACAGGGAAAGACAAGATCGAATTTTTGGGCTCTTTCTCTCTCACACATGTGAATTTCCTGGGCTATTCGTTGGAAGGTCGAAGTGCTGCATCAAGGTCGAGTTTCTGCTGCTGCATCTAGGTTGAAATTCTGATGCTGCTTCTAGGTTGAAGTGTTGCTGCTTCTAGGTCGAAGTGCTGCTGCTACTAGGTCGAAGTGCCGCTGCTACTAGGTCGAAGTTGCTACTGGGTCGAAGTTTCTGCTGTTGCTACTGGGTCGAAGATCTGCTGCTGCATCTAGGTCAAAATTGTTGCTGGAAGGTTATCATTTGCAAAAGAAGGGAAGGGTTGAGTTGGTGGTTGGAGGAAGTCTATGTCTAGGTCAAGGAGTCTTGGATTATCTCATGAAACTATTGAAGGAAGAGTTGTTGAGTGGGCTTTCCCCTAGATAGGGGTTTTGCCCTGACTGTCCTCCTACATCAGGTGTCTTTGATCTTCATGTTATGATTTTGGTAATTGCTTGATAAACTAAGATAAAAGAACAACATAAGAAAGTTAATAAGAATATAAAAATATCACAAGTAATTATCAACATAAAGAAAATATTTCTGCATCTCTGATTTTCCAACACTGAAAGCATTTGGATGGAAGCTTACCTTTGAATTTGTTAGATCCTCTTTTCAACTTTCTTACAAATTGAGCTTCTTTTTCATCTGATTCATAACTGGAGTAATCACGAACCTTATGTCCTTTTGTTTTCTTTGTTGCTTTGAACATTGTTTTCTTTAATTTTGATTTCTTTTTTCAATTCTCATTTCATTTACAGTGAGGATTCCATGAAGTTCATCCATCTTTAGTGTTTCCAAATCCTTCATCTCTTCAATGGCTAAAACCTTTGCATTAAATCTCAAGGGAAGAGATCTCTACACTTTATGAACAATTATTGATTCCTCAATCTTTTCATCAAGCCCTCTAATAGTATTAATAAGCTTACCTACTCAAAGAAAGAAGGTTGCAATGTTTTCATCTTCATCCATCTTCAAACTCTCAAATTGTCTTCTATGAGTTTGAAGTTTTGCTCTTTTTACCTTTTCATTTCCTTCATAGCTGCTTCAAAGCTTGTCCCAAATGTCTTTCGTAGACTTACACTGCATTACTTTGAGAAACTTTGATTCTGCCAGGCCACACAAAAAGGCATTCATTACTTTTGCATTACTTACAAAGGCCTTTTTACCATCTTGATCAGTTGGAGGGGGGGGGGGTTGTTGAAACTTGATAACCATCCTCAACAGATAGCCATCAGATAGGTCCTCATCCTTATCTTCCAGAAAACATAATTTGTTCCATCAAAAAGTGGGGATCTCCTTGAAAAAGAACCATTCTAATTAGTCATTGATCCCTCTGAGATCTTTCTTCTAGATGTTAGTCCACTTCTGAAGGAACCTGCTCTAATACCAATTGTTGGATTTACAATTACAGTGAGAGGGATAAATCAATATAATACAATCTTTTACTTATTTAAACATTCAAAACACCATAAAGCATCAATCTCATAAACTGAACATGAAACACCATATATACGTGGAAACCCTTTCGAGGAAAAACCACAAAACTTCTTTAGATAATAATTCTTTGTAGGCACCAATCTACTGTTACAATAATTTGCAGGCACCGACCTATAAACTACTTCTATGCTTATTGGTGGTCTGCGAT
>APFE030668890.1:26807-38424 GCA_000404065.3 Pinus taeda | reverse complement strand
TCAAGGGAGCAACATTGAGGGCAACTGGTGCAACTGGAGTCTCCATGGTTGTTTGGGTTCTGATTGATAAATAAACTTCTGTTTCTCGGGCCAGAAGAGCACTGCCTGAGTGGAGAGGAAAATTTAAAATGCAAGGTAACAGGGCAAGTTCACAGCAATTGGAATACTATTTTGGCTCCTTGAGAAGGCAAGTTATAGTGTTTAACAGACCTTCCTCTACAATTGAGTGCAGGTTATGGTTTCTAGTTCACGACTGCGCGAACGAAGAATGCGGGTTTTCACTGAAATTGCAGTCTAAATGGCTCGGCTAGTGAAATTCGACCGTCAATTTTCCAAGAGGGAGTTGGGTGTAAGTAGTTTTCTGGTGAATTTAGGCATTTTCTATGCTTAACGTAATTTTTAGCATTTACAGAGAAAACCAGGTTTCATAGAGGTTTTCACGAACAAATACCTGGTAGATTGATGGCCTGGATCGGAACAGTAGGTGGATATGCACGCTGAAGAACTCTTGTTTGTTTTGAGCAGGTTGGTGAATTCTTCATCGTGAAATGCATGCAGAGAGCGCAGCAATGTTTTTTGCAAAAAGTGCAAAAAATGCGTAATTTTTGACAAAATATGGCTTTTTCGGGTCATTGGCGCCTTTTTTTAAATGACGTCAACATGGCGTCAGTAGGTGGGTCCAAGTTGGATGACGTCATCAGGTGACGTGGCGGCCTAAGACCGGTCCATAGGGGCGGTGAGGTGGCATATAGGTGGACCAGTGGTGGGCGAGGCGCGCGGTCGTGGCGCTGACACAAGCGGTACGAGGGCACTGACATAGGTGGACAGGTGGCGCGATATCGGGCTACCTCTCATACGGCGAGGAATCTGTTAGAGGGGGCTCCGATGGATTTTTGGGGCGACGTGTGGACCTCGCATGACATCAGCGTCTGACAGATATTGGACGATATCTGTCGGACGTCGGGTCCACTCTGAAATTCACGACGACCGTCGATTGGAAAGAGCTCGATCGGACAGCTATCGGGCCAGGGATCTGCATGGGCGATACGGTCATCGGGCGGGTATTTAAATATAATTTTTCTTGAAACTTGCGCCCGACAGGACCCTTTGGAATATTTGAAAAATTCAATGGTTCTGTAATGTATTTTCATTAAACGTGAATTAAAACCCGAAACTTAGGAAAACTGGGTTTTTTATGCATTTTCCTTTGTAATGTCGCATATGCATTAGAACTTAGGATAAATGGTTTTTAATGAAATTTTTCATGTAAACAGCGGAACTGGGTCCCGACCTTAGGATAAGGCGGGGAAAGTGGGTTTTTAGGCATTTTTTCGCATTTGAGCGGGTATAAGGGTAAATAAGGGGTTTTTCCAAGGTTTTTAGGACAAAAGTGAAGGGTTGAATGGGCCAATGAGTGCTGGGGAGATAGGAGGTTAGGCTTGGGTTCTTGAGCTAAACAGGTGTTAATTCAATTCCCTAGTGGTGAACCATATGGCTATAATGCCAAGGAGGGGGTATTTATACAATTCCTAGGATTTATACACCATGGTGTTATAGTAGTACGGAAAGGGTGACATAGGGAGTTAAATAATACAAGTTAGAGGTTAATATGGAGGGAGAAGGTGAATGAAGAGTGGTATCACTAAGTTTTCTTGAAAACAACTTAGTTTAAAGAGTAGATCAAAATGAAAAGATCTTTACACAAGAAATGTGGCTTCTAAAGGCCATAAGAACCACTATAAAACCTTGAATCTCTCTTATAAACACATCTTGTGAAGGGAGGTTAGTAATGAGTGGTAAATCAGGAAAAAGGGAAGTTAGACATGCTTCATTATGTTGTTTTCCTTATATTTGCCTAGCAAAGTTTCAGCTTGGAAGCAACACCACTTTTGCAACCCCATTTACCTACCCCACTATTTTGCCTAGCATTTTTTGTTTCTTCTTGGAGGGTGCACTTGGACTTGCAAACCCTTTATGTGCCTTTTCTTTTCCATTGGCTTTTTCCTTTGATTTCCTATCTAGAACTACCCTTATTTCTTCCAAGGCCCCAGATTAAGCAGTTGGGAACCTTAGTTCCTCTGCCTAACTACTGATCTGCCAAGATTAAACAGTTTGGATAGATTTCTTTCTCTATTCTACAACAAAAATTGAAATGTGGCATGATCCAGATTAGACTGTTGGACCATCCATCAAAAACTTTAATAGACATGAAGGCATGTACACACCTTGTTTTTCCTTGAAAATATGGAATCTTTGTACCAGCAAAGCAGAGCATATTTGGCATTTGAATTTGCCAATCATGAAATATGAAACCTATTGGTATAGGTATCCAACAGGATCAATACCTTTCATATCAATATACTCCCATGCAAATGCAGTAGAATGTTTTTGCAAGATTTTGGTTAGTTCTTCCTATTGTAACTTTTCCAAATTCTTGTTGATATTCAATGTTTTACCTGGAGAAATCTCAATGGTAGAACTACCGAACTCTTCCATAGAGTAAAGAGACATTTGTCTTGATGATAAATATTTAATGTCAGAATCTAACTGAAATTGTGTGGGGTCATATTCCGAAGATGGCTCAAAATTTTCTAATGTGTTCAGAATTTGACTATCCTCACTGATTTTAGAAATGGTAAAGATAAGCTGTATAGTGTCCTCATCATCTACCCATTCATTGTCTCCTACTTCTGTAATTGCTTTTTCTGGAGGATACAAATTGAATTTCTTTGTCGAATTACCATCAGAAATGTACATATCCCCAGATCTACAACTAATGAAAGCATCAGCTGTGGCTAGCCAAGGTCTTCCTAAGATAAGGGGGTGCCCTCCTAGATTATTCTTGGGAGTCAAAATCATGAAATCTACTGGATATTCCCAAGAATCTAAGGAGATTGAAATGTCTTCTAATACACCATCAGGTTTGATTATTGATCTGTCAGCAAGCTGCATTAAAGTAGGTGTAAAAAGAAGATTAGGAAGTTTAAGCTGTTCCATAGCCTGTCTACTCATAATGTTGATAGCAGCCCCTAAGTCAATCAACGTGTTTGGAATTTCTATCCCATTTATATGGGTCTTGACAATTGGACTACCTAGATCTACATACTTCTACATGGTAATTTTTCCCATCATCATATCTGCAATTTTTCCTACCAGGTAAATTCTTCTTGTATCTCTTGGTTTTCTTCCTGGTCTTTTGAGACTCAACTCCTTTATTGTTTTTGCTAGAATAGGAATTTCTCTAATGGCTTGTAACAAGGGGATCTTGATACAGACATTCTTTAATTCATCTATAAAATCATAGTTAGTCAACAAGATTTTTTTTCCACCCCTTTATCAATTTGTAATCTTTCAGGGAAAGGAGGTGTGGATGAAGATGCAAGTTGCTAAACTATAGGAGTTGTGGGGGTTGACTTTTATTTCTCTTTTTGAGTGTTTTAATTTTGAAGAGATGCTTCCTCAGAACCCTTATTGACTTTAAGAGAGTCCTCCTTAGAGGTATCTTTCTCTTGGACATCTATAGAAAGTTTTTCTAAAACTCTACCAGACCTAAGTTATACATCATTGAGAGGAACAATCATATAGGTAGGAAATTGTTGTCCTTCTATCATGTAAGTATTCTGAGGATTTTTATCGTTAGGATTTGGCAATGGCTGAGTTGGAAGTTGATTTGTGTTTTGTTGAAATGGAAGCATGAGTTGAGGATTTGGATTTTGTTGAGAAAATTTTTGATGTGGAAATGGCAATGAAAGTTATGGATTTTGATTTGGAAGTTGTGGAGTTTTTTGATTTTGAAAAGATGGAGGATATTGATAAAATTGAGCAAATCTCCCATAAGGATTTTGCATCCCTTGTGCCCATGATTGATATGGATTTTGAGGTTGAGGCCAAGGTTGTTGCCAAGGATTCCAATTTGGTGGGGGTTGAAAATTCATAGGGTTGTTAAACCCTTGATTTTGTTTCCCCTGCCAAGGTATTCTTGCAACAAAATAGAGAGATTCTACTGAATTTGTATCTTCTTGAAAGACATCTTTGACCCTAGGAATTGAAGGACAGTCCTTGGTCTCATGATTCTCTGTGCAAATCATACATGTTTCTACAACTTTTGCATCTAAGGAGCATTCCCTTAGAGCATGTTTCTTCCTACATTTCAGACAAAAGATGGCTAGAGCATCAATTTTTCTTTTTGCTTGTTTTGAATTTTAAGGGTGTCTATTGGTTCACTAAGGCTGCCTAGGATATCAGTTTTGATTTCATCAAGCATATTACCAATCTCTGCCCTACTTACTGATCTAGTTGCAGATTTGTTTGCTCTGATAAGAGAAAGATCTCTAGGCCCTTTTCTTGTTTTAGATTTTCATCTCGAGAGATGAACACATAATTCTGCTATGTCACGAAGTGGAAGTTGAGAGATGTCTCCCTTCCCCATCATGTTTAAAATATCTATCCATTCATCTCTAATGGCTTTCAATAAAAGGGCTTTCAAGGTTTCCTCATCTAGGTTGCTCATCTTTGCTCTCTTTAAGTTATATTGAAATCTTTCAAGTAAATCCTCCATGTTTTCATCTTCTTTTTGCATCATTTTGAATACCTCATCATTGTGATTGGTGGGCATACAATAATCCAGGTATCTATCCAAAAATGTTTGTTTCATATCATTCCAAGTCCTAATATATTGGGTGACTAATCCCATGAACCATTTCAAAGTGGCTCCCTTTAATGTTGAAGGAAATAGTTTGAGCTTTTGAGAGTCCTCCATATAGTCATAGGTTCGGCACACGACTTCAAACTCAAACAAAAATGTTTCAAGATCCTCACTTCGCAATCCATAAAAGTTGGGGAGGACAGATGGTGAGATGCTTTTCATCGTTGTGTGAGTTTCCTCATCAACTATAGGGAATCCAAATGAGTTATCTCCTTCCCTATTTCTTCCATTATTACCTCCACCTCCACCATTGTTTCCTCCATTATTTCCTCCTCCTCTACCTCTACCTCTACCTCCAAATCCATCTACTACTTCCTTTGTCATGATAGTTTCTTCAGAGTCTTCTGGTTCTTCTATTAATGGCGAATGAGGAAGAATTTCCCCCTCCTCTTCTTCAAGTGATTCTACTTCTTTGATTACAATATGCTCTCTTGTAGAAGTGAAGAAAGGGTCTTCTCCTAGATGAGATTTGGTAGATAGTGTAGGAGAATCCTCTAATTCAGCTGCTACTCCTTGAATTCCAAGAATCTTAAGGCTAGGAGTAGATGGTGGTGAATCTTGTCTATGCCTCGAAGAAGCTGGAGTTGTGAAAATCGAACTGTTGGCTCTAGCTATAAACCTTCCCTTAGAATCTCTTGCTCTATGCATGACATTTTTTATTTTTATTTTTTCTCAAGTTGGGCTAATAATTCTCTTTCTGATCTTCCAAATCACACTAGGTGCAAGAAGAGAGCATACATAAGAAATTATTGAACCAATAACTCTCTTTTTCGATCCTCCAGATCACGCTAGGTGAAGAGGAGAGCATACTTCAAGGAGTTATCAATTTTTCCCTTCTTTTTATTGTTGTTTTCTTTTTAAGAAATTGGATACCTAGTTACACTTCCTTGGCAATGGCGCCAAAATGTTTGGTCAATTTAGTGTGTCCTAAATTTCTACATTAATTGTCAATCCACGATTCGTAACTTGACGAAGTGTGGCGCACTATATGTGCAAGATAACCTATTTATTACTTTTGTCATTTTTTATTTTTATGTTGTTTTGGTGGTTTTTATCTTTTTTTATGGAATTCCTATTCCTAATTTTCTAGAAGGAAAGTCTGGTAATAAGTTTTAAGGCAATTATGTCTTTTATAATGATTTCCAAAACTTTAGACTTTAGAAGGTCTTAGAACATGCTAGTGATGAAATTAATTCCTAAAAGAAAATGAAAATGTGCCACTATTCTAATCAAACAAACAATGAACTATTGATCATAAAACCATTATTCCTGCTGATGTCTAATATGCAAAAGAAATGAATTAAACTACTGTATTCAAAGAAATCCAAAAATTGCAAGTAAAGTAAAGCTAAAATCAAATTACATCATCCATATTTCAATCCCTCGCCAGTTAGTCTCGCTATGGCTTTCGGAGGTAATTGTCAATGAAATGAGCAATCCAATTATCTAATTGCAAAAAAGTAAACTAAAATTAAATCACAACATCCATATTTCAATCCCTCGCCAGTTAGTCTCGTTATGGATTTAGGAGGTAACTGTCAATGAAATGAGCAATCCAATTATCTAATTGCAGAAAAGTAAACTTAAAATCAAACCACATCAATTCATAGTCTGACCCCTCGCCAGTTAGTCTCGCTATGGCTTTCGGAGGTAATCATCCACAACTTGAGCAATCTGATATCTAATTGCAGAAAAATAAAACTAATATCAAATTACACACTCATACTTCAATCCTTCGCTAGTAGTCTCACTATGGCTTTCAGAGGTAACTGACAATGATATGAGCAATTTAATATCTAAGCTAACTAATAAAGCCAATGAACAAAACTGAAATAAACAAAACAAAACTGGAATTAAAAGCTATGAAAAGTAAGTCAGCAGAAAGACTGATTCCATGTCATTAGTCATTGTGAAAATTATATGCAAATGCCCGAGCTGCCTACTGTAATCTGGAACATACACACTGATCAGCGTTAACAACAATGCAAAGCATGTAACATTATGAACGAGAATAAAATGTTAGTACCATAGTAAATGAAATATACATAAGTGAATAACTATGGCATAATAAACATAAAGAAACACAACATGAAACTGTACAACAATAAGAAACAAAACCTTGGCGTGTGTAGGGGACCTCTACACAACCTCGGGCAACAACTATCCATAAAAAACTATGCTTAGAAACAGAGACTTCTCATATATTTCAGAACGTAGTCACAATAATGAAACTAGTGTCATGGCACAATGGGCTTTTTAACAGCAAAATTACATCCCCAAAAGATTAACTATTCTGCGTATTAGAATGCGTTATTTATAACAAAGACTACATAACTGTTTTTCCTGGAAACTACATGAACATAGGACACGTGAAGAACAACGTCCATGGATTTAGCAGCACAGTCGCCGAGATTACGCAATCTTATTGAAAGCGACTGTTGGATCCAAATCGTGGTTAGCCTACAGATATCAGTGTGCATCCAAAGATGTAGAAATGGTCACGGAGGTCTTCATGTGCTTAAGAACGAAGTCCTGTTGTCGTGGGACTCTCCTATTTGACCACCGTTGACCACCATTGACCACGACCTTCTTTGATGAATCTAGCTAGACCAATGGGACCTGACCCATGTCCAGGTCATTTCCAACTTGCCCATGTGGCTCGATTTGTCTGATGACACCTACAATGTAGACTTTAACAAAACCAGCTACGAAAAGTGACAAGATTCCGCAGCTCATAAGCAAAAATCTAGTTCAAACAGCAACAAAAAGACATAGTCAAGAAACCACTTTAAATGCTTTATTATGACTAATATGCAATGATATTGACAGCTTAGGAGGTTCAGGTAAATGGAAAGAAGCTAGAAACATGTGTAGGAAAGATGCAAGTTTAGGGCTCAACAGGTATCTCTCTCCTTACCAATGGACATCGATTACGTCTATATCACCAGTTGCTTACACGGGAGTGTTTTCTTCATGAGGTAAGTAATGATTCTAATTTGCATATTTTTGATGATCAGGGAAGTCACCCCGCAACTACAACTAGCTGAATTATTCTTTTTCGAAATTCCTTTCATTTTGTACTTATTGTATATACTTGTTGTGAAAATATGTTCTTTAATAATATAATAATAACAATAATAATATAATGTATATAATAATAAAACATATATGGGGAAGTTACTGTTTCCTTAAGTAACAGTCATTGTTCCCTTAGTCATAATTTTTTCCCCTTAGTTATAACTGTTATTTCCTTAGTTTCAGTTGTTGTTTCCTTAGTCATAGTTGTTGTCCCCTAAGTCACAGTTGTTGTTCCCTTAGTCACAATTTTTTTTTCCCTTATTCACAACTTTTGTTCCCTTAGTCACAATTTTTATTCCCTTGGTCACAGTTGTTGTTCCCTTAGCTATGGTTGTTGTTTCCTAGGCCACAGTTGATGTTCCCCTAGTTTTACTATTACTTTCGATTTTTTTTTTTTTTATAGTTGTTTTTCTAGAAACAATTATTCTTTTATTTATTTATTTTGAAGCCTTCTTCGAATCATGGTAAAATTAATAAGTTCCTTGAACGATTTCCATTAAAGAATGTTTTATAAGAAATTTTTGAAGTAGATCTTGAAAAAATCCTAAACTTCTAAAACAACATGATAATTGTAAATTTATAAAGATATTTATACTACATTTCTTCAAATACCACTAGAAGAGTTTCCTTTCTTTTCAAAGTTTCCTATAATTCTTTGATCTCCTTAAAAAAATAGATTATGGGCAGAAAAAATGGAAAATTAAAAAGGTAATCATTGTGATACTTTTTACATCATCCCTAACTCTTAAGGAGTTGATAAGCCCCCCCATTCACTAATTCTTTATCATAAAAAAAAAAAAAACTATAAATAAAGAATAAGAAGAAATGGGCAAAGGCTAGGATGTCTCATCACTAGTCAACCTAGCATGATCATAAGATTTAATGTGGGGAAATTACCACTCTAGTCACCAAGCCAAGGTAATGGATTCCAATCATTAGGTTGAAGGACAAGAGGTGTCATCAGGATCCAACTTGTTCGCCTCATTATCTCTCGTGAGTGACATTGTTATTAACTGGTCACCATGGCAAAACAATGGCCTTTTGTCAACAATTGAGAAATAATAAAAAGTTATGAATTCTTTTTTAAATAAGAATGAGATACTGGCATATCAATGGGTTAAAATACAACCCTATTTAGGCTATAGACACCTGCTGGCAACCGAGGTGATGCCTATGGTATTGAAGTACATCTAAAAATTACCATCTCAAAAATAACCATTTTTATTGCTCTCCATTACCAATAACAAAAGGAAAATCATTAAACTACTATAGGAACTCAATTTTTTCCCTTGGAAGGTGGTAATTATGAAGATGTATAAATAATTATATTTTTTTCTACATATCGGGGATGTAACCTTCGGAGAATTATTAAATCTATTTTTATTTTTCTAATTTTTTTCAAGGCAATCTTTATTATCCATGATCAGGGCTCAAAGATATCTCCACATGCTTTTCCCCGATTTTAATGCTTTGGGAGTCATGTTTTTTTTTTTAATGCTTTGGGCATTGTGTTTTTTCCAATTTTAATGCTTCGGGCATTGCAAATATTTAAGTTTCTTTAGCATATTTTATGATCATTTCCTTCATTAAGTATATCGCACGCTTCACCATTACTTCCATTTCTTTGGCGGTTGCCCCGTTATGCTGAATTAATGCATTCTTATCTAAATAGTGATGTCAATTTTCCTGCCAATTCAAATACATAATGAATGGTTGAGGATGATTGTTAATTTCATCCGGGGGGGGTGAAAAGTAAATACACAATGCATAAAAACTTTGCAACAATCATTGTATACTATGCATACAAACTGTGTAACAATCATTGTATGTTACGTTCTTTCAATTCTCTACTCTATACAATATTTCTGACCCTGTATCTGCTAAGCTTGTTGTTTCTAGTTTATTTCCAAGTTGCTCCCTGTAGAAATGGGTGGTCACTCGATACGAACAAAACCTGCACAACTGCGGGTTTCCGAACAAGCACAAATCATTCTAGACCAGGTAGGATGGTTAGAGTATTTCCTATGGTTGCAAGGTTTCGACAGTGAAGTGGCTTTGGAGTTCATGAAAAATATGAACAATGGAATGACAACAGTAAAAGGCAGACAAATCCAAATTAATGCAAAGTATTGGCGGAAGCAATGGGCCTACCCTTGGAAGGTGAGAAATGGTTTGAGATGCACACTCTGTTACAGAGCATAACATCTTTATTTATCAATCATGGGGAAGAATTGGTAAGAAAAGGGAACGGGTAAAACCCTACTTCACTTCTAGAACCATGGAAAGAATTAGCAAGTGTGTTCCAAAAATATGTTACATGCAATGGTCGCTATGATGTAGTAAGGGGGAAAACCTAAAGCTGCTGGCAGCATTGAGACAAAAGGTAACCCTGAACCTACTTCATTTTTTGAATTCTTTACTGCATGAGACCATTGTAAGACCAAATATTTCCAAGGATCATCCTTCATTGGTGAGCCACCATGGGCTTATAAAATTGATAATTGTCAGAAATTTGAATCAATCACAGTCAAACTGGGAAACATTCTTGGGAATTCTTGAGACTCCACCAAGAAATGAAGTACCGAGTGAATAACTCAAACATATTACATTTGATGATAAGTAGCTGGAAGGAAATGAAGAAACCAATCAAAATGAGAACATTACGATAGAAGAGACTTTGCAGAACCTTTCCCCTCAACAATTAACGGGGCTAGACAAGAGGATGACCTCTCTCTTGGCCTCCTTACCCTAGAAAAGAAGGAAATCAACTAGGTTGGCTAAGTCCCGAAATTGCATAAACTATGCAGAATAGTCATTGGAGGGTAGTGAATCCAAAAATTTCTGAACGTACCAGACCCTCCTCATGAACATGAAATGTACGAAGGCCAAGTTTTAGGGGGGTTGGAAAACTTTGTGAATTCTATGGACTTTGAAGGAGCTGTAGGTTGTTCAATGGATTCTCCTGATCAAAGGACATCACCCAAATATCCAATCTCTTCTTCCAAATCTGTCACTACTGTTATCTTAGAACCTTCGGGAGAAACTGAGAATAGATTTCTTCAAGAACACTTTGTTGATTATTTCACCACCATCCGAGAACTCTCCTCTCCTAAAGAGGTACCCTTACAATATCCTATGGAAAGTGTGGAATGAGGATTCAATTTCGACTCTCCAAAGGGACCCTAGGATGGGATAAAAGATGTTTAATCTATAATTGATGCTACAATTGAGCCTGCTAAGGAATTGGTGATTGAAAACCTAGTGATCATTGCTATTGTTCTCTCTCATCTAGTCACCCTAGCTAGAAATTTTACATAGAAGGTTAATAGAGGATTGGGAAACGAATGATAAGATAAGAATAATAAAGAGAAGGAGATGTTAAATAAGGAAAATAGGAAATAATAGAAAAGGGTCTGACAACTTAGGAAATGGTTTCACAATAGAAAAACCCAAAAGCACTTGGAGAAAAAAATGAGAGAAAGAAGGAAGTTCGAGAAAACAATACGTAAATTGAAACTCAAAATTCTATTGTTTCCTTAACTTTAGGGATCGAGACTAAGTCAAACATGGCCAATATTGGTGTTTTAACTACCAAAGCTAGAATTCAGACAGAAGTACCAAATTCTATCACAAGATAAATACAGACTAAGCTTGTGCCTCCATATACTCCTTTGATAGTGGAAGTGTTATGAAACCAGCTCAAGAAAAGATAGAAAAGATAGATCAACGCCTTAGAATTCAGCCTCTTCGAGGGGACAACCTCCTTTATATTACATAAATGAACAATTCTTGGATGATACAAATGAAAAAACCTCCTTTCTATATATAGGAGTC
>APFE030668890.1:12367-26787 GCA_000404065.3 Pinus taeda | reverse complement strand
CCATGGCAAAACAATGGCCTTTTGTCAACAATTGAGAAATAATAAAAAGTTATGAATTCTTTTTTAAATAAGAATGAGATACTGGCATATCAATGGGTTAAAATACAACCCTATTTAGGCTATAGACACCTGCTGGCAACCGAGGTGATGCCTATGGTATTGAAGTACATCTAAAAATTACCATCTCAAAAATAACCATTTTTATTGCTCTCCATTACCAATAACAAAAGGAAAATCATTAAACTACTATAGGAACTCAATTTTTTCCCTTGGAAGGTGGTAATTATGAAGATGTATAAATAATTATATTTTTTTCTACATATCGGGGATGTAACCTTCGGAGAATTATTAAATCTATTTTTATTTTTCTAATTTTTTTCAAGGCAATCTTTATTATCCATGATCAGGGCTCAAAGATATCTCCACATGCTTTTCCCCGATTTTAATGCTTTGGGAGTCATGTTTTTTTTTTTAATGCTTTGGGCATTGTGTTTTTTCCAATTTTAATGCTTCGGGCATTGCAAATATTTAAGTTTCTTTAGCATATTTTATGATCATTTCCTTCATTAAGTATATCGCACGCTTCACCATTACTTCCATTTCTTTGGCGGTTGCCCCGTTATGCTGAATTAATGCATTCTTATCTAAATAGTGATGTCAATTTTCCTGCCAATTCAAATACATAATGAATGGTTGAGGATGATTGTTAATTTCATCCGGGGGGGGTGAAAAGTAAATACACAATGCATAAAAACTTTGCAACAATCATTGTATACTATGCATACAAACTGTGTAACAATCATTGTATGTTACGTTCTTTCAATTCTCTACTCTATACAATATTTCTGACCCTGTATCTGCTAAGCTTGTTGTTTCTAGTTTATTTCCAAGTTGCTCCCTGTAGAAATGGGTGGTCACTCGATACGAACAAAACCTGCACAACTGCGGGTTTCCGAACAAGCACAAATCATTCTAGACCAGGTAGGATGGTTAGAGTATTTCCTATGGTTGCAAGGTTTCGACAGTGAAGTGGCTTTGGAGTTCATGAAAAATATGAACAATGGAATGACAACAGTAAAAGGCAGACAAATCCAAATTAATGCAAAGTATTGGCGGAAGCAATGGGCCTACCCTTGGAAGGTGAGAAATGGTTTGAGATGCACACTCTGTTACAGAGCATAACATCTTTATTTATCAATCATGGGGAAGAATTGGTAAGAAAAGGGAACGGGTAAAACCCTACTTCACTTCTAGAACCATGGAAAGAATTAGCAAGTGTGTTCCAAAAATATGTTACATGCAATGGTCGCTATGATGTAGTAAGGGGGAAAACCTAAAGCTGCTGGCAGCATTGAGACAAAAGGTAACCCTGAACCTACTTCATTTTTTGAATTCTTTACTGCATGAGACCATTGTAAGACCAAATATTTCCAAGGATCATCCTTCATTGGTGAGCCACCATGGGCTTATAAAATTGATAATTGTCAGAAATTTGAATCAATCACAGTCAAACTGGGAAACATTCTTGGGAATTCTTGAGACTCCACCAAGAAATGAAGTACCGAGTGAATAACTCAAACATATTACATTTGATGATAAGTAGCTGGAAGGAAATGAAGAAACCAATCAAAATGAGAACATTACGATAGAAGAGACTTTGCAGAACCTTTCCCCTCAACAATTAACGGGGCTAGACAAGAGGATGACCTCTCTCTTGGCCTCCTTACCCTAGAAAAGAAGGAAATCAACTAGGTTGGCTAAGTCCCGAAATTGCATAAACTATGCAGAATAGTCATTGGAGGGTAGTGAATCCAAAAATTTCTGAACGTACCAGACCCTCCTCATGAACATGAAATGTACGAAGGCCAAGTTTTAGGGGGGTTGGAAAACTTTGTGAATTCTATGGACTTTGAAGGAGCTGTAGGTTGTTCAATGGATTCTCCTGATCAAAGGACATCACCCAAATATCCAATCTCTTCTTCCAAATCTGTCACTACTGTTATCTTAGAACCTTCGGGAGAAACTGAGAATAGATTTCTTCAAGAACACTTTGTTGATTATTTCACCACCATCCGAGAACTCTCCTCTCCTAAAGAGGTACCCTTACAATATCCTATGGAAAGTGTGGAATGAGGATTCAATTTCGACTCTCCAAAGGGACCCTAGGATGGGATAAAAGATGTTTAATCTATAATTGATGCTACAATTGAGCCTGCTAAGGAATTGGTGATTGAAAACCTAGTGATCATTGCTATTGTTCTCTCTCATCTAGTCACCCTAGCTAGAAATTTTACATAGAAGGTTAATAGAGGATTGGGAAACGAATGATAAGATAAGAATAATAAAGAGAAGGAGATGTTAAATAAGGAAAATAGGAAATAATAGAAAAGGGTCTGACAACTTAGGAAATGGTTTCACAATAGAAAAACCCAAAAGCACTTGGAGAAAAAAATGAGAGAAAGAAGGAAGTTCGAGAAAACAATACGTAAATTGAAACTCAAAATTCTATTGTTTCCTTAACTTTAGGGATCGAGACTAAGTCAAACATGGCCAATATTGGTGTTTTAACTACCAAAGCTAGAATTCAGACAGAAGTACCAAATTCTATCACAAGATAAATACAGACTAAGCTTGTGCCTCCATATACTCCTATTCATAGATGAAAGATACCATTCAAGTCTTGGAAAAGAATATGGAATAAAAACAAGAGACTATCATACGATATCAAAAGGAGGTAGTTCATCAAAAAGAACATCACAACCTATTGTAAAAGTTCAAGGAATTGACACTCACAAAAGATGAAACTTACGCTAAATTGTGAGAAACCAAGAAAAAATTAAATCTTTGGAGAAACAACTTGAAAAAGCCACAAACCAAATAAAATAATTCTGCTCTATATACTCGGATGCTTTGTCATGTAGGTCCCCAACTAGGGATTATGCCTTATTTTTTCCAAAACGATACTTATTTCTCAATGTTAATCCTTTCTTGTCTGGGCAACCTTGCGAATTTAGCAATGTTTCAAAATTTGTTGATTCTTTCCATAAACAAGATGTGAATACAAGGTGTTTCTTATGCAAACTTTACATGCATAATTTATTTTTGGAAGAAAATAGAGATGAGAATCCTACCCATTTTATAGGGGATGTACAATTCCAAGATTTCATATATTTTTCTAAAAATTAGATAAGATGGGCAAAATCTTATAATGTGTTCCAAAGAAGAGATCTTGGTCTCAAACTTTGGGTCAGAGGAGAACCGCGACGCCATTTAGGTACACTCGTCCACCATAAGAATTCATGGAGCATTTTAGTGTTGTCAGTGCCTTATCACCTATTCATAATGATGTATCATAGGAAGGGTTATAATATTTGCTAGATATCAAGTCTAAGGCACTACAAGGGGAAATATAAAGGTGCCAGGCCTCAGTTGGGGAAATAAAAAATAGAGAACCCTTCAATTATCAAATTTCTAGGCTGCAATGGGTAGAGAATAGGATTACGCTCACATGGTATTAGAAGAAGGCCCTAAATGGATAGGGTGTAGGTACAAGTTTCAAGTAATTTGGTGTCCTCAAGATTATTATAAGTCTAAACATGATTTAACTGAAGCAGGTAAGTATGTCACGTGATCCAAATGGATCCAAGAATCACTCTCTCTATCTTTAAAAACTCAAAAATCATGCCAAATACCAAAGGAAATAACCTAAGGAAGCCTTGTAAAACACTATCGGGAGGGAAAAACCCCTGACATCAATGAAAAAAACAGAGTAATGGAGGTAGAACACATAATACATAGTATCTGTCAGATCTAGCTGATCAATGGTCCAGATCTAATTAGCAATCACAAATGGCAGTAACCTTCGGTAGAGATCGGCGGGATCTACTTAAGAATTGCGATGGTGAATAGGGATATTGGTGCTTAACACATATATATGGCGACGGTGATTGGTGGAGTTAATATGGACCGTCGATCAAGCCGCACAGATCGATGGCCTATATTAAATCACAAGATCGCTATCAAAGGATTGCTTACAACGGCCCGAGGGTTATTGCGATGAGAGATTGTGATATCGCAATTGGGGAAAGTGCCAATGTGATATGTTGGACCCGAAAGGGTTCCTTAAGGCTATTCAATATAGTTTCAAGTCTAGAGGATAGCCATTTATAATGCATTTTCGTAGTTTTTAAATATTTATGAAACACAAAGGGAAAGAGCCATTGCAATTTGTGATAGTGACAATAGGCGGATACATTGAGTCTTGGTGGAATTTCTCTGTTAAAACACATTTTCAATGTGAAAATAGAGCACTGCCATTTTAGGATTTGCAGAGGCCTAATTAACTCTTACGTTTCAGAATGGGTGACCACCTCCTCTTTATGCGTTAAGCAATGATTGTATAACACTGGCAGAGGGATTCAAAGAGGACAAAGGCCAGGGAGACCAAGAGTCGGGAACCTAAAATGAATAGGCAATGTTAGCTTTAAAGCCATAGACAGAGAGCGCAACAGGAGGCAGTGTTGTAGGCAAATGCCGAGACAGAGTTAGCACAGAGACAGAGAGCATTAAGGGAGTTTTTGTACTCATAGAGAACTTGAGAGGTTCAAGTAAGCTCTTGTTATTGTACTCTATTGTGTGTGAGGCTCAAATGGAGCTCACTGTTGTAAAAAGAACTTTGCTTGAAGACATAACAGAGAGGCCACCACTAAAGGTTGGACCAGGAGATGTAGCCTAGCGGTATTGGGTGAACTCCTCATTAATTTTTTTGTGTCATGTGTTGCCTATTATGTTTTTTGTTTATTTCTCCATTGTCTATGCATTTCGCAATATTATCGATCCATTGCATAAAATGAAATAGACTAATCCATGCACATAAGTCTGTAATACCTTATTGTTGTCTTAGATCTCATTATCAGATCAAGTGGCATCAGAGCTTTAGGTTGCTAAGGTTAGACAAGCTTGTGTTGGATTGTTTGTGAATGATAACTAGGTCAAAGCTTAAATTAGGAGAAGGAGAACGGGTTGAAACTAACGCAGAAATTGGTAGAGTCTATCCTAGGAGGAAAATGGTAGAAGAAATTCCCTTGGAATCAGACTCTCAGTTCATGGATAGTTTCATAACCATGAGAGCCATGGTAGAAGAAATGTATAGAGAATTTAAGAAAGGTCGAAGTGAAGATTATTCAACTTCCAAACAAGACAAAGGAACAAAAAAATCTATTATAGATGGCCATTCTGAAGGAAAAAGGAAAGGAAAAGAGGCTCCTCTATCCACACCTCCTGATAGCCCTGAAAATAAAAAGAAGAAAAAATATTTGATTAAATTAGATTTTAAATTTGATTTGTCAATATATGATGGAGAGTTAAATGCAGAGAAGCTAGATATCTGGATTAGACATATTGATGTGTATTGCATGGTGTAGAGCATTGATTCATATAGGAGTAAAATTTAGTTGGTCGGCCTATGCCTTGGAGGAGTTGCCTTGGTATGGTGGGAAGGCAGGACACAAGCTGACTTGAAGAAGCATGGTTAAATTCCTTCTGTCTGGAGTGAATTTGTTTCTTTAATTAAAAAACAATTCTATCCACTAGCTTATATGCAGCAAGCTATCAGGAGTTGGCTAACTCTTTGCCAATTAAAAGGGCAGAGTGTACAAAGATACACCCAAGAATTTAGAAAAAGAGCTTTTATTCTAGGCATTTCTTTAGACTCACCTGAAACTTTGATGAAGTATATAGGTGGTCTACATAGTTATTTGAGGCACACCATTCTCATGTTTAACCCTACTAGCATAGATGAGGTATTTGTTTAGGCTACCCATTTAGAGGCTACAGGCAATAATGTGAACCCAAATATTGGGGGATCATCAAAACCCACTGCAAGCAAGAACAAGGAAAACAGGAAGCAAAAATGGAAAGAGAGGAAGCCAAATGTTGTACAAAAGGCCAAACCTTCATGCACTCACTACAAGAAGGATGGACATGATGATGAACATTGCTGGTATTTGCATTCGGAGTTGAAACCAAAGAAGTTCGATGGAAAGAAGAAGAAGGTTGTTGCTGTTGTTAAGAAAGATTTGGGGTCAGACTCAGGTGATGAAACAACCATCACAACTATAGGTATACAAGGTAAAAATTCTGAAGCATCTAGTAGTAATTCTATCCAAGCTATTGATAGTGAAGAAAATGAGAGAAGAAGACATGAGATTTTTCATATTAGAGTTATTTCCAAGCATCAAAAGATTGATACTTTATTTGATAGTGGCTCACAAGTAAACTTAATTTATGAAGCAATTGTACAGAAGCTAGGATTACTAACCACAACTCATAAGAATCCATATCCATTGGGTTGGTTATGTGATAAAGCAAAGCTACAAGTGACTAGACAATGTAAACTTAGTTTTACCATTGGTTCAACATTTGTAGATGAGGCTGAGTTAGATGTAATTCCCTTGGATATATGTGGGATTGTTTTAGGGAGTCCTTACTTGTATGATAGAAAAGACATTTTCTATAGAGCTGAAAATAAGTATCAACTTGTTAAATATAGAATAGAATATACTGTAAGAGCTCACAAACTCAAAAATAATTATACTCTCATAAACTTAGGGAAAATGAAAAGGGTTGTAAATTCATGCAATCAATTTTTACTAATGGTTGTAAAGGAAAAGAAACCTGAAAAAGCAATGTATTTGAGGGCTGTGATGCTAAACAAAAAGCTGATTTAGAAAGAGTTGTTTCAGAATATGATAACTTATTTCAAGAACCTAAAGGTCTGCCACCAAAAAGCAAAATTGTACATGATATTAATTTGCAACAAGATGCTCCATTGCCTAACATCGGAATGTATAGGTTATCTACTTTAGAGAATGTAGAAATCAAGAAGCAGGTACAGGAGCTGGTTGAGAAAGGATTCATAAGACCAAGCACATCACCATGTGAATCCCCAATAGTGTTGGTGAGAAAGAAGGATGGCTCGTGGAGGATGTGCATTGATTACCGAGCATTGAATAAAATAATTATCAAGAATCATTATCCCCTTCCTCGCATTGATGATCTATTGGATTAGATGAAAGAGGTTGTTTACTTTTCCAAGTTGGACCTACGTAGTGGTTACCATCAGGTCAGAGTAGCAGAGCAAGATGCATAGAAGACTCATTTCAAAACAAAGAAAGGGTTATATGAATGGCTAGTTATGCCTTTTGACTTAACTAATGCTCCTGCCACTTTCATGAGGGTTATGAATGATGTACTTAGGCCTTTTATTGATGATTTTGTAATTGTATATCTAGATGACATTCTTATATTCAGTAAAACATAGGAAGAACAATTGAAGCATGTAAACCAAACTCTAGATGTTTTGGAAAAAGAAAATCTTTATGTTAAATTATCAAAATGTGAATTTGGTAAAACATCTTTGAATTATTTGGGTCATATTGTAGGGGGTGGTGAACTGAAGATAGATCCCTCTAAGGTTGCAGCCATTGTAAACTGGCCTAAACCCAAGTCTGATACAGAAGTTAGAAGCTTCCTAGGGCAGCACAATATTGGAGAAAGTTTATTGCTAACTTTTCCTTAATTGCAACTCCCTTACATGCTTTGATAAGATTTAACAAGGTGTTTCAGTGGGGAGGCAAACAACAGAAAGCCTTTGACACCTTGAAAGAAAAAACTAGTACAACACCAGTACTAGCATTGGCAAATTTTCAACAACCATTTGAGATCGAAATAGATGCCAGTGATTATGCCATGGGAGCAGTGCTGATACAACATGGTAAAGCCATATGCTATCATTCTGAGACTTGTAATTTTGTAGTAGTTAATTATCCTACATATGATAAAGAATTGTATGCATTAGTTCAGAGTGTGAATAAGTGGAAACATTACTTAATGGGCAAAGAAACAATAATACATACTGATCATCAGCCACTTTAGTACTTGCACTCACAAACTAAATTGTAGCAATCAAGAAACTATAGGTGGATGGGTTTCCTACAACAGTTTCACTTAGTCATCAAATATAAAAAGGGCATACACAATAAATTTGTAGATATGTTGTCTAGACCAATCATAAATGCATCTGCTATACTTAAGCATAACCGAGTAATGCATGAAAGCTAATTTGAACAATATACTCAAGATATAGACTTTAAATATGTATATGCAGCTTTAAGTAATGGCAAAAAGGTAGAAGAATTGGATCACTATGTTAAGGACTGACTCTTGTATCATTTGGGAAAGCTATGCATTCCACAAAAGGAGAGAATTAACATAATTAGGGAGGCACATACTTCCCTGATATCAGGTCATCTTGGTGTAAGTAAAACAGTTGCACAGCTACAAAGATATTGCTATTGGCAAAAAATGTATGAAATAGTTTCTAGATATGTAAGAGGGTCTACCATGTGTGCTAAAAGCAAGCCCAACAATAGAAAACTAGGCTTGTACACCCCACTACCAGTTCCTTCCCCTCCTTGGGAAAGTGTTTCCATGGACTTTGATGGGGGATTGCCAAAATCTAGAAAGGGACATGACTACTTATATGTTATTGTGGACAAGTTCAACAAAATGTGTATTTTAATACCTTGTAATAAGCAGATTACAGTTGAACAAACAACGAAATCGTTCCTTCAACATGTCTAGGTGCATTTTGGGTTACCCACTTCCATAGTATCTAATCGAGACTCCCGATTTGTTGGGAGTTTTTGGTCAAGTCTGTGGGAATTAATGGACACCAGAATGAAGAAAAACACAATCTTTCATCCATGGACAAATGGTCAAACAGAGGTAGTCAACAAGATAGTGATCCAATTGCTCAAGGGTTATTGTAGCAAGCATCCCAATCTTTGGGATGAACACTTATGTTATGTGCAACATGATTACAACTGTGCTAAACATTCTTCTACATAGAGATTTCCTTTTGAGACCTGTTTTGGTTTCATACCAAGGTCTCCCTTGGATTTTGTCTTTGAAAAAGACACAACAGTTGCTGGACATAGTGATGTGGTCAAAGCAACCAAATTCATTAAACAGATCCAAGAAATTCACCAGGTAGTGCAGGAACAACTGGAAAAGAGCCAAGCCAAATATAAGGCAAGGAATGATAAATACAGGGTGGAGCACAGCTTCCAAGTTGGTGATCAAGTCTGGCCGTATATTAGCAAGGACAGAATGCAAGGTGAAGGAAAGAAGTCGAAACCAATAAGGTATGGGCCTTTTAGGGTACTTGAGAAAATTGGTGAGAACACTTTCCACCTTGATCTGCTAACATACATGCACATCTATTCAGTAGTAAATGCAGAAAATTTAAAACTGTTTGAACCTTCATTAATTGAAGATCTTAAAGAGAAAAGTCAATTGCCTTCCATTGATGTTCTGTTCCCTGAATACCTCAATGAGCTATAGGAAGATACATTTCTGGATAGGAAGGTGAGGAAAACATGCAGAGGGGACATGGAGTACCTTAGAATTGGACTCAAAGGTTCAAAACCTAGTAGTGCAAAATGGATAGAGATTGGGCAAGTGAGGCAGCTGTATCCTCACTTAAACAATGCTTGAAAACCAACTTTTGGTGGTCCAAAAGACTTTTCAATGGGAAGGCGTGATCCAAATGGATCCAAGAATCACTCTCTCTATCTTCAAAAACTCAAAAATCATGCCAAAGACCAAAGGAAATCTCATAAGGAAGCCTTTTAAAACACTATTGTGAGGCAAAAACCTATGAAATCAATGAAAAAATAGAGTAACGGAGGAAAAACAAATAATACGCAGTAGTCGTTAGATCTGGCCGATCAACAATCCAGATCTAATTTGCAATCGTAATTGGTGGTAACCTTCGGTAGAGATCGGTGAGATCTACTTAAGAATTGTGATGGCGAACAGGGATATCGATGCTTAACACATATATATGGTGACAATGATTGGTAGAGTTAATATGGACTGTCGATCAAGCGCGCAGATCAACGACCCATATTAAATCACAGGATCACTATTGGAGGAGCACCTACAATGGCCCAGGGTTATTGTGATGAGAAATTGCAATATCAAAATCAGGGAAAGCACTAATGCGATATGCCAGACCCGAAAGGTACCTTAAGGCTATTTTATATAGTTTCAAGTCCAGAGGAGAGCCATTTATAATGCATTTTCACATTTTTTAAATATTTATGAAACACAAAGGGACAGAGCCATTACAATTTGCGACAGTGACAATAGGCAGAACCAATGGGAGAATAGGGAGGATTTAAGGAGTTTTGAAGTCTGATACATTGAGCTTTTTGGAATTTCTCTGTTAAAACACATTTTCACTGTGAAAACAGAGCGTGACTGTTTCAGGAGTTGCAGAGGTTGGAGGCACTCTTACGTTTCAGAATGGGTGGCCACCTCCTCTCTATGTGTTAAGTAATGATTGTATAATGCTAGCAGAGGGATTCAAAGAGGACAAAGGCTAGGGAGACCGAGATACGGGAACCTAAAATGAACAGGAACGTTGGCTTTAAAGCAACAAACAGAGAGTGCAGCAAGAGGCAGTATTGTAGGCAAATGCCAAGATAGAGTTAGTATAGAGACAAAGAGCATTGAGGGAGTCTGTGTACTCATAGAGAACTTGAGAGGTTCAAGTAAAGCTCTTGTTATTGTACTCTGTTGTGTGTGAGGCTCAAATAGAGGTCACTGTTGTAAAAAGAACTCTGCTTGAAGACATAATAGAGAGGCCACCACTGAAGGCTAGACCAGGAGATGTAGCCCAGGAGTATTCGGAGAACTCCTCATTAAATTTGATGTGTTATGTGTTGCCTATTATGTTTTTTGTTTACTGCTCCATTGTCTATGCATTTCACAATCTTATCGATCCATTGGATAAAATGACATAGACTAATCCATGCACATAAGTTTGTAATACCTTATTGTTGTCTTAGATCTCATTATCAAATCATCACTCTCCAAGAAGTCTGAAGAAGAAATGGTTTCCGACATTATGGAGAAGATTCTCACCCAACTTATTCTTTAACCTCCCTCCATGTCAATCATTTGTTTGCATGTGGTCATGCAAACAGGTAAGCTGGGGGTGATGTTAGGCTTCATAATTGATACATTCTCTTACCTTGTTTCCTTATCTTTTTATTAGATTTCTAAGATTTTTATGTATATAATATGTTAATTTGTGTGCTATGAACCTTATAAGAGGTTAATAAGCATGTCATCATTTTATTATTTAAAAGAGTTGATTTAACTATAAATATATGAGTTATGCTTACAATTTGAAGTGTTAACTGACATGGAATTTTCATAGTGGATGTTGTTCCCTAGGATAGTTGTATAATAACGAGTCACATAGAGCTGCTTCAGTTAGTTATAACCTGACTAAGAGAGACCGATGATCATCAGGGAAAGATGAGCTGTGAATGTGATCTTGGCCACCCATTCCAAGTAAATAAGGGAGATTCTGTAATTCCAATTAAGCATACTAAGAATATTCAGATTCTTAGGATTTTATTCTTTACTTTCAAAAATAGACTTGATTATAATATAAAAGCGAGGAACTAAACCTCGATAAAAGGAGGAGAAATTACTATCATTTTTGATCTATGCTATAATATTTTCAAACATCTTTTGTAATATTGTTTCCAATTAGTTTAATGGAGAACTTCATGGTTCAACTTTAACTCCTTGCCCTAAATTTTCTCTAAGATAGTTGAATTCCAGTGATCGTGGGCCCAATCCTGGAATGACTACTACCCTTCCTTGTCTTATTAAATTTACATTTTAGTTCATATCTTGTTTTGAAATTATTCAATTATTGCTTTCAATCCTTGCTTTGCAATTATTCAATCACTTTCTAGACTTGTGCATTGGTTATTGAATTGTTTTATCATAGTGATAGCTGCTACAATAGGTGAGTGAATATTATAAGATTAGACTCTTGTTAATAAATTTTATAAAGCATTATTCATTCTACAATTTCTTGTGACTGATAAAGAATTGTTAAGTGCGCTATTTTATATTTCTTTCAGCATAGTCATTTCTATTCAGAGGTGTTGTTCCTTTCTTACAACTACAATTTCCTAAGATACAACTTGTGTTTAACAGAAATATTTCAATGTTGCAGTAGAAGATTCAATGTTTTGATCATATTAAAGTAAATTTGATTGTTTATGTTGTTCCTTTAGGAAATCCTAGTTTTTCCTTGTATTTTACATGCATTTACCTTTCAGTAGGGCTAGACTAATTAGATTACATTGGCACTATTGTTTGCACATACTGTGTAGACAACCTTGAAATAATTAAACGAGTTTCAGGTTGACAATTTAATGAATGGAATTCAGTTGGTCTTTTTGAAAGAAACTGAGTAACCTAACACTTGGTACAAAAGATCCAAGGAAGAGATTGGTTCAACCACACAAGACTTATGAGGAGGTTGGCCTTGTGACCTAGAGTTGGGGCATCTTGTTAAAGAGGTAGAAGACAAGATTGATTCACATCCAACATTGTTGAGGTATCTTACAAAGAAGTGAGAAGGGGTACTTCTAAGAGGTCAGATGGGGATTGAAGATAGAGGTGATGGTCACCATGACTAGTGTGCCTCACCTTCACATTGAGGCATGATGAGTTTAGCTCACTATCTGATCTGGATTTAAATAGGAATGCAAAAAATTATAGATATATCCATAAATACAAAGATGCAGTAGAAATAACACTTCATTTCATTAATATCAAATATTGAAATATGCTTACAAGCAGAATGGAAACAAGACTAGCTTGGGCGATGGTAGCTTATCTCTAAGAAGAGATGTGCGAGCTACATGCCTCTAAACTATGTTACATTGAGGCTGAAGGGCCTTTTTATTATTGAACAATAAGAGAAAACCCTAAACAACTGAAACCCTAACCCGAGGAGATGTAACACCAAGAGTTTATGGGCCCCGTTGGGGTTAGTTGGACAACCAACTTCTTGGGGTCACGACTTGGTCATATTATCTTTGTTTGATGTGCATGATACCCCGTTTGAAATATCTCTCCGAGGACTAAGACAAAAAAGACAATTTTTTGCAAAATCTTGTTGGCGGTAGATTGCCAAAAAAATGTCGTTTAGGGCCTCAAAATGGCTCCGGAAGTTTAGGACCTAAAAAACTGCTAAAAATAGTAAACTGTGCTACAATTAAGAAAACTAAAAAAAATGAAAAAAATAATGGTGGGGGTCCAAGTGGAATTAGCGGGTGGCCACCAATATCCACCTGGATCATTCCTCCCCCCTTAGGAAGCAATGTTTCCCATTGCGTTGAGTTCCTCCATGAGATGGGAAACTTCTGCTGAACTTGCTCCCTTGAAAGTCACTTGCCCTGGTGAAGGAGTTGACCTACTTTGACAGCTCGATACAGTTGTATATTCTGCTAGCAAGTGTGCTTGATCTGCATGTCCATGATCTGATCAATTGTGGCTTGTTCCATGCAATATGGATTTAACTATGTAAGTGTGAGTTGTTCTACAATGTTTGATGTATCTAACAATGGTGGGAAGTATGGTTGAAAATGGTCCACATTTAACACTGGGTGCAGGCCAAGGAATGAGGGAATGTTGAACTCAAATGCATTGTCTCCCACAACCTTGGTAATGGCGTAAGGACCATATCCGAGTGGTTTGAGTTTCCGATAGGCTCTGGTAAGGCATTCGTTTTGCAAATGAAACCAGACTTTGTCGCCGACATGAAACTTATGTAGCACCCGACGTTGATCATGTCGTTGCTTGTACTTGGCATTTGATTTCTCCAGAATATCATGGAACTACTGGAAGATATGTTGGATGTGCTCAATGAAGTTGTTTGCCTTATCGGTTTTGGACTGGACATGAGCCAAATCTATGTGAGTAGCTACAAATGGCATGGCCACATCAATGGGACATAGCTACTGGAATCCCAAGCCGACCTGAAAAGGGGTGTGGCCAGTCGAGCTGTGTAGATCCCAGTTATAGTTGTGCTAGACATTGGGGAGGCTCTCATCCCATGTGCTTGGATGCTTTGAGTTGTACATGCACAAAATGTGTACGATCATCCTGTTGACGACCTCTATCTGAACATCAGTTTGGGGATGGAAAGCTATAGAATTAGTAAGCTTGGTGTCTAGCATCGACCAGAGACTGGACCAAAATGTGCTGAGGAACCTGTTGTCCCGATCTAAGATGATAGACTGTGGTATCCCAAAGTGTACCCACAATCGTTCAAAGAAAAGTTTAGTAGTGGCTTCTGCTGTGATATTCTTCTTGTAGGTAGCCATAATGGCCATCTTTGAGAATCTGTCGACGACCACAAAAACACATTCATTTCCATGCTTAGTAGAAGGAAGGACCAACATGTAATCCACGGAGATGGATTCCCAAGGTTCAATACAGGTAGCTAGTGGAGTATAGAGGCCTTGCTTCTTGATGGC
>APFE030668889.1:31827-79473 GCA_000404065.3 Pinus taeda | reverse complement strand
CTCTCACCACTTCCACTGGGTCCCACATTCCCCAGTCGGAACCCATCGCGTGGAAACGCCGTGCAGCTCTGTTCCGTTATGATCACCCCCCTTTTTTCCTAAACATAAATTATGATAATTCTGCAGACCGTGCCTGGCCAGCTTCCAGAAATAAGCTCTGGAGTGTCCTTCGCACCTTTATCAGTTTTTCCTTATCTTAGTTGCTTATTATTTAGTTTTTTTTGCAAACAAAAACGCATTTCAGCAGAAAGAAAACAAAACAAAACAAAAAGACATTGGGACTGTTGAATTATTTCAGAATTGGAACTGTAAAAGTATTTCAGAATCAAAGCCTGGTTCAAAGATTCAATCAGTGAACTGTGTGATCGGATTCGTTACTTACATTTTGATAAAGCCGCCGCAGATTTGGTGTCGAATCCCACTATGAGGTTGAGCATGGGAACAAATATGCCTCCACCACCGACCCCACCTACAGTCCCACAAGCCGATCCCACAAATCCAATAATCGTAGCCACGACGATCCTCCAGCTGAACTTCAATGTCTGCACCACAGCAAAAAAAAATCCCAAATCAATTCTTAAAATCCAGACTGAAAATAATGCAGGTTAAGACATAAATTTTATGATTCTTGAATATTTTACTCACAGGCCACACTCTGTCGCTGGTAGTGGAAAGACCTAAAACATTCGAAACAGGCTTCGCCTGAAGAGGCTCAAAAAGATAATTCACAGCCTCAAATCCTTCCGTTCCTGTTCTGTTCAGGCCGGCATGAGTTTCGAACTCGGGCTGATTCGTTCCACCCGGAACTGAATTTTTGAAATTCTGGGGAACGTTCACGGAACATTCGACCGCCTTTGCTCGGCCGATAAACAATTTCTCGCACGATCCAGTGCTCGATAAAGCGAGAACGAAGAGAAGAAAAACAAATCTGGAATTCATGGATGACGAGGCTCTGTTTGCAGAGGCAGAGGAATGAAAAAATATATGGACTGCAGAGTAAGAAAACTCTGAAACGACTCTAATATGGGTGACTGACCACCACCAGTTTTGCTTGCTTTGATTTGCCTTGAGGAAGATACACACATAACAAAGAGATCACATGCAGTGGAAGTACTAAATATACGGGGACGAAAAAATGTGTGATGCGGATAGCGGATGGCGGACGATTGGCACCTTGTGGCTACAGTAGGTAGTTCTCTGATTTAGCGCTCGTCCTGTATCGCTGAGAGCATCCTCCCTCCGCTTCCCTTCCCCAAAATTGGACTCTTTTCTCATATAAAACAAGCTGTCCTCTTAACCCTCGGTCGCATTCACACGCGGAATCAAACCCTAAACAGGTTGGTAGGGTTTGAATTGACGTTAAAGGGTTTGAAGTGATTACCACAATCTAGGGTTTATTATTGATAAGGTATGCCACGTGTGGTTTCCAAGATATGCATAGTCATTATTCGTTCTGTTAACGTGGACATGCAATGGGAAGTGTGAGGTGCACTGTACCCCCTTTAACGTGGACAATAAACAAGATGCAAACTCCTAGTAGTACACATACAGGAGTTGATGGATCACTACTATTACATTAAATGGCTAAAATTAACTGTATTTTATAATTAAAAACATATCTTCTCTTTCCTGACTTTATAATGTGACAGTTTTCATCATGCGATTAAAAGGCTCAAAACTTTTAAATTTGATTAAAATAGAAATGATTATTATTATATTATCATGGTTTATTTTGAGTAGTTAAAATGGGAGGTTGATCTTGCTATTTTTTTCACTGTAGTTAAGTTTTTTTAATTAATAATTATTGGTTTATTATTTCATTAAAAAAGGGTCAAGTTTGCATTAAATAAAAAATTATTTAATTTGGGTTATAATTTTGGTGGAATAAATTGATCTTAATAATAGTTGTTTAGTCAAAGTTTACTATCATAAGTTTAAAATGTTCTCGTCGAGAGTGATATTTTTCTGTTTTATTTTTATAAAAATAAATGAAATTATATTAAATAAAAAAATCATGTAAAGAAATTAGTAAACCTTTTTTTGGGAAAACATATAAAATTAGCTCATCTATGAAATTTAGCACAATTGTGCATTATTAAAATAACAATTATTCATTATTTTCATGATGAGATACAAAATAGTGACTCTAATCCTCTATCATACCATGTTATGTTCAACAACACCAAAGTGTCCATATCCCAGAGGATCTCCTAGGAAATTGGACAAAATAGTGACTCTAATCCTCCATCATACCATGTTATGTTCAACAACACCAAAGTGTCCATATCCCAGAGGATCTCCTAGGGAATGGGACAATTGAGTAATCAATTGTAGAATTTAGCAACGCAGTCTTGGGATGACTTGGCAAAGTTACTTAACAAAAGTGATGTTCAATTGTTTGGTGTTTCCACATAAGGTTGATGCACTCTTAGGTATTTTAGTTGTTTTCCAATGGCAAAGTCATCATGTACCAAAATCCATGCAAATCAAGTATTTTGGAATTCCAAAGAAGGTTTTCATATGGCCTTGAGTTTCCATAACCATGTATTTTGTTTGGGATTGAGTTCATATATCTTGTTTTAATTTTACATCAAACACAATAATTTTGATGACTAGCCAAAGATAACCATTAATTGACTTATGCTTCTTTAAGACTTCTATCTCATTTCATTTGTAATATCACCACCAAGCTCATGTATATTGCAACCCAAGCTTAAGGAATATATCATATGGAATGAAACTTTGGATTTTGCTAATGACTAGCATTTAGTGTTCACTAAATTAAACTCATTCCTTAAGGTTGGTTAATGCTTCCACGCTCTAATTCTACAATCATATAAGTCCTTGGTTTTTGCACCTCTCTTGAAAAAAAAATTCATAAAAAACCAAGTTCAATTTAAAGTTTCCTTACAAAGAAAATCACAAACAAACACCAAAGATTAAGATCATTAAATAAAAGCATGCATATGAATAGTAACTCTTCCATACTATTTTGGACTTAATGGCCTCCTTAGCCCTCTAAATACTATTAGACATAAAGGTCCCTTCAATAAAAGAATACCAAACCTTAATATTTACATTTTTACTATACACATAAATGTGTGAAGTGGAGACAAACATCCTAGGTAAGGTACATATCAAGTACACATCACATGCCAAGTGCAAGTAAAAGCTTCATAATTTCAAGGTACATGTGTATTCAATGCATTTACAATGATTATATTTAATGTGAAAGGATGATAAGGATAACTGTAACTTCATTTTAATATGAAATAATATGTTGTTAGCATTTTAAATGATTAATAGTAATGATTATATAATTATGTAAATTGAATATACTGAATATCACTCTTCAACTAGAGTAAACTTGAAATACAACTAGATAATGCAATCTATCACTGATCTAAATTAATTGCATGTTATAATAACCTAATGCTCATCTAAAATTAATATAATATTATACCAAAAATAAAAATAAAAATACACATATAAATAGCTAATAAAACAACTCTATATCCACTTAATTATAAACTCCTACTCAAACAATAAAATGTGTTTTACTTATTTTCTGATATTTTAGATTTATTTTTCTATACTTTTCACCTAAATTAACTTTTCACCTTATCCTTTATCTTCTTGTATCTTTCACTTATCAATAAATAACTTTATTCATAAATGACACATGTAATTCTAACTCACCAACCCTTACAGTGATGATATTTAAAATAATAACTAAATAATATTATAAAAAAAAACTTTAATGAGACAAATAAATTCTATTAATTTTTTTATATTTAAAAAAAATTAAATCTTAATAAGGAAACCTCACCATGCTCCATTAAAGAAATTCATTTACTAATATTATTAAATTTATAAAATAAATAAGTAAAAATATGGAATGATTGGGAGATGATCTTTCCAACGATCTTGTAAAAGTTAAAAATAAACTAAATAATATTATAAAATTTAATGAGACAATAAATCATTAATAATTTTTTCAATGAAAACAAATTACATTCTAATAAAGGAAACCTCACCATCTCATTAAAGAATAATAATATTATTAAATTTATAAAATAAATAAATTAAAACACATGAATGATTTGAGATGGATCCTCTTCCAACCTGATCCTACCAAAGGAGGCTAAAAAGTTAGAAACTCATATGTTGAGAGATCACTGGCTTTTCTAATGGATTTACCCAAAGGCGTGGCAGTTTGGTTGGAAAAAATACTTGCAGTGCTCTGCTTTTTCTATTCAGACCAACGTGCATATCTTGTCCACTTGCTGACAGACAACATGTCTCTCAATATAAGTCCCAATCATGTGGGATTCATTCCTTGCTCTTTTTTGGCTTCATCATACTACGGAATATTCGCTGGCACGCCTCTCTAGCTTTGTCGGATGCATTGAACACTTCAATTTTCCTTTCTCTTTTCACTACCTCCACTCCAAACTTGATTATTCAAAGTGGGTTTCCTTTTATGGTTTATTATTATTAAAATGTTTTTTTTTTTTTTTTTTAAACAATTGATTTACTCATAGAATTCAAAAGTGGAGGACAAAATATGACATGGGGGGCCAACATTTCCTCTCCTATCACTGTAGGGAGGTATTGGGCTTTCTAATATTCAAGATCATTTCCTATATTTCCTTAGGTTGCATTATTGGAATTTTGACAGATTCAAATAAATCTTATTTATATACAACAATCTTAGAGTGAGTTTGACTATATAAATAAGATGATTCTTATCAAAATTAAATTAATTTAAATGGATTTTATCTAATTAAATTATTATATATAATATTATATATTTGAATGAGAAGGAAGGAATTTAATAGTTATTAGTTTGATTAATTAATATTCAATTGAAATTTTTAATTATTTATTTTGTTTCATATAAGTGTAGTATTTTTTATTTTTAGATGATTTTATTGATAATGTAAATTGCCATTAACATCATTATAGTGTTATTAATGTTAACTTTTAGTGGATCTAAAAATTTGGTGGAGTGAAATCGAAATTAAGTAGTAGAGGGTGACAATAGAGGACATAGTAGGAAAATGGAATGACAATTGGTTCATGGACCGAAATTTGGTGTTTCCAAGATGCAACTATATAAATCAAATTTGATGTTTTCTACATACAAACCAAGTGGAGCAGATAGATAAGTCAAGGTTTGGTACTAATATGAAAAAGGAAGGAGCAATGCACAAATCAAACAAAAAACTAAAATTTTATAATTGAAAATTGGTGCTTTACCGCGAACTTGGACCTCCTTAATCTAGGCCAATTATAATCTGTAATTAACGATAGTTAAATGTGATTAAGCATACCATGCATAATATAAATGACCGAGGTTTATATTGAGCTATGTTGGCTGCCTAACAACTCTCGTTTCATTTCTTCTTATTGAATGATATGGGCCCCCTATTGCTTATATTATATTTTTGAGTATTTGATCACCTTATTGATTTTGAACAATGATTTTTACATTCCTTGCAAAGAATTCTACTAAAAAAAATCCTTACTTCTCTATGAATTTTGATTTGAGCCTTAAAACAAATTTGCAACAAGTTCCCTTGTATTGGTTCCATGGTTATTTTCATATTGATTATTTTCAATACATTTATTGTTCATTGCAATTCCTAATGTTGTTTCCACCATATATTAGTGTTTGTCCTTATAATTTCATAAAAGAATAAAAACACTTGTGTTTTTATCACTTTTATGTCCTATCGACATTGTTATTTTATACTCCTAAACATTATTAGGGATTTATCCTTTGGTGAATGCATTGGAATTTATATAGAGGTAAATTCCATAGTTATATAGTCCTAACCCCTTTTCAACTATGAATGAAACTTATACTAAGGAAACCTATGTATTTGGTGGCTCATAGATAACATTTATTGGATTTTAATGTTTAATTATCATGCCTATCCCCTATGTTGATGAATCAAATTATGAGTGGTCATGTCGTTTCATATGTGATGAGGCTGGCAATTAATTCATTGATTGGTTCTATTGGTTGTGTGGCAATGTCAATGGTTATGTGGCATATTACACACCTGACACGTGGATTAGGGTTATGGTAAACTATCTCGAGGCTCGATTTGTTTCATTGTGATTCTGAATTAGTTTTATTATCTCCCTGTACTATTAAGTACATATTCCTTCCTGTCCCTTTGAACTAACACTTATCCAAAACCTTCCCAGATTTAGTATATTGTCATTTGTTTTCGATTCAAAACCCTACCCTTGTTGTTTCATAGAGTTTCTTGGCATGTCATTTTGTTGATTTTTCATTCTTTCAAACCCCAGTCAGTTGCTTTGTTGCTTTGTTGTCAGTACCCGGGTCCAATTCTTTGCCATCTCTCTGTGAGTAATTTCAGCTCATTTCCAATGGATCCAGTTATAAGAGCCAAACCCATTAGAGGTGAAATTGTTGAGGCTTATGAGGAGTATTTATCCCTATTCAAGAAAGTGGGTTGGTGGGAGTTTATACAATCTTTCAGGGTGCACAATTCTGAAGTGGCGAAGACATTCGCTTAGACTTATAATGGTAAAGTTGTGTGGGTTAGGGATGTGTAGATTATGGTGAATGAGACTTTCTTTGCAAAGGTTACAAAGATTCCTGTGAAAGGTGAACGATGGTCAAAAAATTGTCCAGTTAAAGATGTGTCGTGGGACACATTATTCCTCTTAAAGAAAGCCACATACAATATAAAAGGTACACTTGTGAACTCATTAAAACCAAAGATGTGTGATATGGTTTTGATTGTTAGACAATATATAACATGTGAAGGGCAACATGGTTTGGTGTTTTATTACCATTTCATGTTTCTTATGGTGTTTTGAGGCTATAAATTAAATCTTCCTTATTATCTACACAAAATCTTCACGAAAATGTCCAAATTTTATCAAAGGGGTTTTAAGAATCTTGACACATCTTATTTCATTACAAATTAATCCACATATTGGTCAAATTTAGATTAAATCAGTTGGGGGATTAATGAGATGTTTTTCTGTGGCGAAATAAGTTTGTGAAACCCTTAAAGAATTGTTGTTGGATATACTGAGAGGGGGATGAATCATTATTTCTTTTACACTTGTTATCTTATACTAGTCAAGATCACTTAGTAAACCCATAACAGAAGATGTACAACAAAAGAATAATTTTATTCAATATCATTTCGTATATTTCCTTAGATTGCATTATTGGAAATTTGAATAGTGAAACCATCCATATCAGGCAAGAAAAGATCGACCGTCGAAGGCCGCTCGATATGAGCGTCGACCGTTGGATCAAAAGGTGTCAGATTGCACAATGATTGGGGTGATGATTTGATATGAAGTTTAATATAGGGGCCTGGCGGGGTTTAATGTGTGAAGGGATTAATTAATTGTGGATTATGAAGGTTTAATGAGATCATGAATGATTTCATTGGCGGGGACAGATTATTAATTAATCACTGATTGATTAATTAACCTCTTTTATTCGGCGGTGGGTCATGGTTATTAATTAGTCGTTGATCGACTTAATTAACCCTTTAATCTGTTTATTAATAAGGTTTATATTTCAAACTTCGAGGTGGGATATTAACATATGGGTTCAATAAAATATATGGGAAAATGGGTACTATAGGGACTTAGATAATAAGGTTAATAAATTAATATGAAAAGAGCGGAAAGGATTTTTACCATAAGTTTAATGTATAACACATGACTCACGCACTTTATTCATATACACACAATACTTAGGGTAAGATGGTTTTTATGAGTTGTTTGAGTGAAAAGGGGTTTGCTTGGGGGTGATTACTTTCCCTAGGAAAATGGTGGTTTTACCTTAGGAAAAGGGATTTTTGATGGGGAAAATGAATGAATTGAAGGGGGTGAATGTTTGTGAGGGGGATTTTAGTACTTAGGACCTATAAGTTATTGGGTTGAGGGTCCATGCTCTCCGGAAGTCAAAGAAATGCTCTGAGCCCCTTTCACTTAGGGTTTTAGGTACTTTTGACTTTTCTTATGGGAAAATTAGTAAAATCAAGGGTAAAATGAATGGGGAAATTAATCACTTGACTTTGTGTTAATGCTCAATTATCATCCATGCTTTAGCAACTTGATGATGAAAGCAAATGATATGATTTTATCTAATCAATCATCACAATTATGCAACCATGCAACTACTTACCCATCTACTCATCCTACCATTTTTTTCTACTCTTTATTAGGGTGCACTTAAGCTGGAAAACCCTTATCAAAACATTTTTTCTTTTCTTTTACAATAGAAATCTATCTAAGTCTATACTTATTACATCCAAGGGCCCAAATTAAACTATTGAGCTCCTTTTATTTACTCTACCTATCTACTTATCTGCCAAGATTAAACAGTTTGGTCAGATTTTATTCTCTATCTCTAAGCATGAAATTCAAAATATGGAATAACCAGGATTAAACTGTCTGATTACCATGGATTGTGGCATGAATAACAAGTTGCACACAATCATTATTATGCAGAAAAGTAAATAGCTGTGGCATTTGTACTTGCACACTTTCATGGTATTTTTGTTTCTTGGGGTTCATTTTTCATCTTTTTTTACCTTTTTCATTCTTTTTGTCCTTTGATTTTTCTTTTAGGACATACCCTCTTTACATTTTTATTTTATTTTTTATTTTTTATTTTTTGAATATGGAAAACATTTGCAGAAAGCAAAGGTATGTGCATATTACAGATTTGACATCAGCCATTCAAAAGTTATGACTCTTATTGGTATAGGAACATAACACAGGGCAAGATAGCAGAGTTACTTCAAATCTCAAGGCTGGATGGTGAAGTGGTTTTCAATCAGATCCAAGGAGAAATTAAGGGTTCCTTAGGTTGGATTATGAAGAAAGTGAAAGAGGTCAACCAGAATGGGAGAGTATTTAAGGATTCTTAGATTCGGATATCAGAGGAAAGCATGGAAATGATCAACTGTTCATAACAGAGTGTACTTCAACAAATTCTGAGATAAGTTTCTAGTTAATTCATTCAACTTTAGAAAACATTCAAGTTTGTGAAAAACATATTAAAAAATTACTTGGATGGATGGCCAAATATCATTGGCAGAGTCAATGATATTGGTCCATAATTGTTCCTTGGCTTGGCCAAGGGGTTCCTTCAAAGTCAATTCCTTCTCCAAGCTTATTATTATTTCATTCATCCTAGTTGATTTATGCACTTCTTCTTTGTTCATAATCTATGCAAGCTTATAGTCAATCCCTAGACTGGTTACCTTTTCCTTGAGCTTGTTCATTTCAATGGTCTGAATGGGCATATCTTCCATTGCCTTGACCAATTTACTTGCCTCATTATTGGGTCTCCATTTTGTCCTATTTTTTTTTATCTATTTCTCTCATGCTATTGATTGGCTAAATGATTATTTTTGAAGAGTATTTGCTACTTCTTTGTTTTAATAGGATTAAAATAGCATTAATGAGGGTTTAATCAACGCTTGTATGTTGCAAGATTAAAGCCAATTTTACTATACTTTGGGGCGTGCCTACACCAGTGCATTCACATGCCCGCACCATTACACTTACCTACCTGCACCATGCATTGGGATTCTTGCACTAGTTACAGTAGGCTTCCTGCACTATGAAGGATTCTTGAACTACATTCACGTTCCTGCACTATGATTCCAATGATTCTGCGTTGCTGCTCTTAATTTCTTCACCAGGGCCCTACTCAAAGAGGAAGATTGTGAAGCATACAATTCTTGGATTGTTAGACAGAGTGTTGCGAGTACATATTGTATTTTGGGCAAGACAATTGATTGTAATTACCATGGGAAAATGTACCTAGAGGTTCACGACAATGTTGATATCTGCGAAATAACCAAGAGAATTATCTCTAGTTTTGAATGATGTTCAAATGAATTCCAACTAGAAGCATAAAACCATGTATAATCTTAAAAATAAAACCACTGTGTTCATCACATCTTGGGCATCCATGTTTACATCTTTCGCTTGCTCCAGATGGCATAAAGACATGCCTTGACACACTTGCCGGAGTGGAGAGACAACCTTGGGCAGTCCTTCTCTTTTGAATTGTTGGTATTTTTGGTTTCTGCGTGGCCACTGATACAAAAGCAGTGGTGAATTGAGGGGATTAGCAATTGGATCGACCATCGCAATGAATGCAGCAATATCCAGACCAATCTTAGGAGCTTCAACAAATCCTGCAAAGGACAATAGGATCTGTAGAGATAGCCTTGGGCAGTCCTTCTCTTTTGAATTGTTGGTATTTTTGGTTTCTGCGTGGCCACTGATACAAAAGCAGTGGTGAATTGAGGGGATTAGCAATTGGATCGACCATCGCAACGAATGCAGAAATATCCAGACCAGTCTCAGGAGCTTCAACAAATCCAACAAAGGACAATAGGATCTTTAGTGACTAGCAACAAATATAAAATTTGGATATACATGGTGACATTTGTAATCAGTGTGCTAATAAATGCAATGACTTATAACATGATTCGAGCTCCAACAAATAAATCAATAGCATAGCAACTTAGATATTTCTCACATTCCTGAATCTTCCAGCACCATATTTGAAGACCACTTCTCTTAGTTAATCACACCTTCCAGCAACAGCCACTCTAGGAAAAGAGGAACGCTTCACCAGAATCATTCCCTCTTTCGACACTCAGTTTCAAATTAATTCCTAATTCGGAAAACTGTTAATAATCTTCATGTATTTTAATTGGTTGTTGAAAAAGCCCCAATTTGTAAATAAATTCCTATATAAACTACCTGGAGTGATAGTTAGCTTGGTTAATCAATTAATTACAGTATGGAAGGAAATCGACCCAGCCAAGGATAGTGTGCATCATAGGAAGGCACAAAAGGGAAGAGGAGTTGTTCCAATGTAGCCTCACGCAATTCATTAGCTGTGGATCGCTCCTCTGGTCTTGCTAGAGTTAAGTGATGTTTGCATAATGTAAACATTGTTTTCAGTAATCAATTGAAGCAATTTCCCAACATGTTCTATTTAATTATCTATTGCATCTAATGACTTTGATTTATGTGTGAACCAGCCACTCATAGAGGGTGCGAGTTGGTTGGGTTGGTTGCCAGACTAGCTCGACACTGCTCTCATCTTTTAAGATAGATAGCATTTCAATTCTTATTTGCTGTGTGAATTTTATTTATTCATTTATAGTTTCTTTCTGCCTTCAATTTCCAGTTCTAGAATTAATTCAATTTTTTGCAATCTTTTATTTTCAGTTTTTAAAGTTAATTTGATTTGCTGCAAATTGTTCCTATTTCATTTGCTGCATCAAGAGTTGTGCTTGCAGATTTCCTTTTATTAATTTGCATCCAGATCAGCTCTGCCTTTATGAGCTCTAGCGTGTAACTCGAATTTTGTAAATTAATCGAGATTTATTAATTTATATTTCAGAATACAAGATCAATTAAATGTTTATGGTTCTGAGGTCTTAATGTATTCACTTATGTGAAGTTACAAAAACCATGCATCCTCAGGAAGCACCAATCACATATATTATCTAAAGCTGCAATTTTTATGCTTGCAGAACTGACATTTATAAATAAGGAAACTGCATTGTGTTGATTAAACAACCATTATAGTTTCCTTTAACTTCTGGACAGATTCACAAGAATTATTTTTAGGACAAGGAAGGCGAGAAATTCATATTAATCTAATTTCTTTCATGAGTTCATTTACACAGTAAATTTCCTTGTTATGTTGTTGATGCTTTCAAGTTAACTTTACACCGAATTAGTACAGGCAGAATTACTGTTGGTAGAACTAGTAGAATGGTTTTGAATTGCTTCCAACATTTACAGTCTTTTTGTTATTTTGTTGGCACAGCTTTACTTCTAATTCAACTTTCCCTTCTATTTGCTTGTAATTGGAATTTCCTTTCGCATTGATTGCTTGAATTTCCCATATGATTTTGATTACCTGGATTGATGTTTTCTTGAATTCTCTTTAGTGTAGGATTTCATTTATTGATGAGATTAAAATGCAAGACAGACTAGCATTTATTTTTCAGTTTGTCAAGGGCTTTCCTTCGCATTTCCAGTGCTACATCTCGAAGTTCACGAACTATCCGGATTGACAAATTAAATGTTGGTACATTTATAGACCCTATACTGCACCCAACATTTTGGCGTCATTGGCAGGGAGGCGCTTAAGGGATTGACCTTGGTAACCTGTTGCAATTTGATTTTATCTTTACCTAGTTTTTTTGCAACTTTTATTTACTTTGAATTTGTTTATTTCCTGTTGGGCAGCGGATCCCCCCCACAACATGTTTTTAGGGCTTAAAGCCTGAGTTTGGGTCAATGTAATATAAAGACCCCATGAAGTATGGTCGCGAAGTTCGAAAGTCTAAGATGAGTCATAGGGTTGTCCGCCCTAAGAATTGTAAAATAATATAAATATGTGTCGGCCTACCCATGGTCCACAGAACATGGGATTGTATAAATAGAGTGAGGCTCTAAGTGTAAAAGTAGTTTTTAATAGATAGATGTGAAGGCATGGTTAGAGCATAGAGTGAAAGTTGAAGTGTATTGGGTCATCGTAGTAGGAAGAGGCTCTACAGCTGAGTGCGCAGAGGCCTGGTAGAGTCCGCAGCTGAGTGTGCGGACCCTGCAGCTGAGTGCGCCAAGCGGAGTCAAGTCTGTAAGTGGATTGTACTTGGATTTGAAAGTTAATAAAGAGAAGTTTATTCTATGCATCTATTCTCAAACCTGTATGGTGATGTTATGCATTACTTTACTCTGTTATTTACTATGCGCAACTGATAATTACATGTATGATTGCTTATAAGTGAATTTAATCTAAGTAATCCGCTAACAAAGACTAATAAGGAATATTTGGGTAAATAACCCAGATCGTGCTGTGACTAGAACTGCACGAAGACGGTATCACAGGGCTCGTGGCGCCCGCAAGTGCGCGTAGCATAGTAAGTGTGAAGGTTGGACCGCATACCAATCACCACATATCAAACATCCCCAGGGTGTGGAAACCTGGTTCCAGCACCCTCCCATACTACTTCGGGTGAGACCTCAGTTCGTGCTCAGCAAAATTTTGCCAAAAGGGCCAGTAGTATCGGGATTTTCTTGGCTAAATCACTTTCAAACTTGGGTCAGGCCCCACTAAGCCAACAAATGGTTCCGTTGTCGGGACCGGGATCTGGATAAGGAATGTCTGATGTCGTGCCACTGGAAACCAACAAAGAAGGAAATTGAAGAGTGGTTGGATAAGAAGATCCATGAGTTCGCGACACAGGAAAATAGAACTCCGCAAGTATCTGAGAAAAGGTGGCTGGGTTGCTACATGTATACAGAAACCATGAGATTTTCTTTGCATCCTTTTCGTCTAAGCTGTATGAGTGGATCACAATGTTAGCCAACAACCAGGGAAGGTATAGGCTCAACCAACTGATAGTGTGGACTCCGCAGCTAGTGCATAGACTAGAAGCCTCCGAGGATAAGATAACATGATCTGTGGACCACTGGCTCGACCGAATAATAGGAGGATTTATCATTGAGTTTGCGGTGGACACGACCATCAGTTATAGCAAGGCAAAATGACATTCTCTCAAGGGACCACGAGGTGAGTATATTAAATATTTGAATACTTGGATTAAGATGCTCTTATGTGAAAAGCTGGTTATGCGAATAAATTAATGTTTGGGACTTCGCAGAGCAGAAGAATCTACAGAAGCGGAAGTAGCGAAGAATTGGAAAACAGTCCCTTAATTTCACCTTCGCGGGGGAGTGAGGACGAGCTCACGAAAGTTTCTCTGATAAGCACGGTCAGTTTTATAAGGCAGTGGATTCCATGGTTACCTCCACCCACCCTACCACTCGCTTCACCTCCCTCACCTCCATCCTTGCCCACTCCACCTCCACCACCTCCACAGTTTGGTATGGCGAGTGTGATCAAACTACCAGTATTCAAAGGAGTAGGGAATGAGGATCCAGACCAATTCTAGTTCATGGTAAGAGTAGTATGGGAAGCACAAGGTGTCATGAATGACAATATTAAGAAGGCTTCATTAGCGAGTGCACTACAGGATCACGCATTAACGTGGTACATCAAGCACTCTAATGACCACCCAAATGCAGGGATAGCAGAGATCCAGAATGCGTTGAACAAAGAATTTAGCAGGCCTAAATTAGAGACGTAATTAATCATCAGGTTTAAATAGATCGCGATGCTTCCAGGCGAGACTCCGTGGGATCTAGACCAAAGGAAGAAGAGTACGATCCACAAGGCCAATATGATGTTAATGGATGCACAACATCGTGCATGATTTGTAGCATCTCTGACACCACACTTGAGGACAGTGCTGTCATAATAGAAACTTTCTACCTAGGCCGAAGCGTTGGAGATGGTGATGAGATTACCATGGGTTGGGAGTTTAACAAATCCATGAATAATTACAAAATCTATGCCTGGAAATGAAAAGTTTGAAGTAGGATAGGGCACCGTGGCCAGAGGCGTGCAAGGAAGTATTGTGCATAAAATGCAAAGGCTAGGGCCATGACAAGGATCACTGTCCAATGTCCGTGAACTACTTGGCAGGAGGGGGGCCAATGCCATTGAGACTAGAGGCATAGACAAGGCTGAGTGCGACACCCGCGTTATGGTGAATGATCTGTCAGATAGGAGGAAAGCACCTGACGGATAATTGTCATTTGTTGCAGAAGTATACATAGACTTCCCAGCAGTTGTTTTGTAATTTCTACAGGTTGGTAGGCCACGATGAGTGAACTTGTCGCAGCTACGAGTTAATGGTGGAGTGGACCCCAGCCTATAGAATGTAGACAGAAACGCGAGCCCTCGACCTAGCTGCGGGGATGGCGCACATTGGATTTCAGGGGCAAGGATGAGGACGAGGAGGAATGGGACCAGGAAGGGGCCACAAACAGTTAATCTATTACAATTACGGAGGACCAGGGCATTATGCCCACGATTGTACCAACCCGACAAGGATATCTTGTTCACACTGTGCTTAATTTGATCATGAAACAATAGATTGTCCTACGTTGATCACACAGATGCGCGAAAAAGGGGTACTCCAACCTCCTTCGACTTAGAATATACTAATGATGAGGTCTGAACCACATGAAGAAGACTCGAATGTGAACATGATGCTCAGAAGTGGTGCAACCATGGGGGAGGATAAGGGGAAGTAGCCCAAGGAAGATACATGGGTTCACAAGGCTCCTGCAAAGGAGCCTGAGTTTGATTTAGAATGTGCAAAGGATACGTTCATGGAAGCTAAGAAGAGCTTCACAGAGGCCTCCACTTCACATAGTAAGGATCAACCAGAGCTAGGAATGGATCCTTCAATGCTTACTACCTTTTTGGAGACATGCATGAACCTGCTGCGTGAAAACAAGGCGGTTAAAGGACTACATGAGCTGATCACTAGGTGTGCAGGGTCAGGGGAACCATGCATAGTCTGGAAATTGGGGAAGCATGCATTGCACACTGCAAGGGAGATGAGGTTGACTGTGCAGATTGGTGAGTATGAAATGGATCAAGTAATCCTAGATCTGGGTTCGGATGTGAATGTATTACCAAAGGAAACATGGGAATGTATGGGTAGGCCCATGTTACAGTGGTCTACTATTCAATTATGAATGGAGAACCAACAGAAGATTTTGCCCATGGGAAGCTTGCAAGGGGTAATAGTTGATAATGAAGGCACGAGCATACAGACAGATTTTGAAGTGATAGAGAATATCGATGACAACAATCCCTATATTGCGTTGTTAGGAAGATACTGGGCAACCAATATGAACAAGGTTATCAACCTGAAGAAGTGGGAGATGATATTTGAGAAAAAGTCGATACACGTAGTAGTCCCACTGGACCTAGCTGAAGGAGCACGCTTCATTGAACTAGTGCGTGATGATGAAAGTGACAATGATATTGATTGTATTTACAAGAAAACTACGTGAAACCAGGATTAGGTGAATCCAACTGCAGATGAGAGGATCTCATGGGAGCGTGAAAGCTCCTGCATTTCGGATTCAGACGAAGAAGTAGAGCACTGGAAAAATCGGTTAAAGGAAGTAACAATGTGAACTACAACATGATGATTAGATCACTACGTTATGTAACAATAGAGGCCTGAGAGCTGCCAACATATGATGGATTGATAGTTGTTGATGAATTCTTGAGCAAGTTTGAAAGTGTAGAATCGGAACAACAACAGTTCGATGCATTGAAGTGGGTGCTGCGCGCAACACTTGCGTGCTAGTGGTGAACACATCAAGGAAGTTTTGAGGACTAGCACAAATGTATAAGGATGATGCGCCTACGATTTGGGAAACCCTAGCTACGGTTAGAAGAAAAATACGATGGATGAGATGACCCATGCACGCACCTTGCGAAATGGGCCAAGGCCTATGGGGAAGAACCACAGCCTGAATGGGTACACTTATTCTACCATACCTTGGATGTAATACCCATGAATTGGTATACTAAGACAGAACTCCGACATGGTATGGGCGAATGGGATGTCTTGTGTGACGGATTTTTATTAACATTCACATTTGAAGACCGATGGTCGGATATTGTTGATGATGTGCTACAAGCAGTAAAAGCTGCCATCTTCAAAATACCACAGGAGCCATTGGAAATGCTGCAGCAAGAATAGGCGGTATAGTTAAGTAGCACGCTGGAGTGTTATAATGTGTAGGTGGAGGAGGATGATGACAACCCCCAAAATATTGATATTCCAGAAACTGAGGGTTCTCGCAAGGTTCGAGGACCATCAATTGAGGATCCCGACATCACCAGGCCGCTCAAAACAAAGCAAGTAAACATTGGTACAGAAGTAGAGCCGAAGTACGTGACGTTCGAGGACTATTGGGATGATGCTACGGTAGATAAGGTCGTCGAGTTACTCTACGAATATCAAGACTTGTTCTCGACCAAAATCACTGACTTAAAAGGGATCATTGGCAACTTAAGGATGATGAAGATCACTCTGAAACTGGATGCGAAGCTAGTTAAGCAACGACCTTACCGCTTGAATCCCAAGTATAAAGAAAAGGTCCATGACAAATTAGACAAAATGCTCGTAGCCGGAATTATTGAACTAGTGGAAGAACCCGACTGGGTGAGTCTTATGGTAGTGCAGGAGAAAAAACAGAAGGGTGAAATAAGAATATGTGTGGACCTTAGGAAGCTTAATGACGCCTATGTTCACGATCCATTCTCGATAGAATTCACAGATGAAGTATTAGAGAATGTTGGTGGTCAGGAAGCTTACTCATTCATGGATGGCTTCTCAGTGTACCATCAGATCAAGATCGCGCCAGAAGATAGGAGCAAAAAACCTTCACAACAGAATGGGGCTGATTTCAATACATCGTCATGCCCTTTGGACTGAAGAACGCGCCAACGATATTCTCACTCATAGTTGTGGTGATGTTCAAAGAATACATCCACAATTTCTTGGAGGTCTATCTAGACGATTGGACTATCTTTGGATTAGTTAAGCACCATGTAGCAAGCTTATGGTTGATGTTGGATACTTGTTGTTGACACTAGATTTCACTGAACCTTAAAAAGTGCACCTTCTTCATTCCCTTTTGCAACCTGCTAGGCCATGTGGTCTGCAAACAAGGCCTGATGGTGGACCCTGCAAGGATTGTTGTTATTCTGAATTTGGAAGCACTGTGCTGTGTCAAATAGTTATGTGCTACTTTGAGGCACACTAGCTACTATCGGAAGTTTATCACAAGTTATGCCCAAATAATCGCACCAATGGAAAAGGTATTGAAAAAAGATGTGACATACTGCTAGAATGATGATTTCATGAAGAGTCTGGATGTCCTAAAGGGGAAACTGGCCTCTGCAACAATTTTGGTCTTCCCAAAATGGGACGTGGAATTTCATGTACATGTTGATGCATCGTGTATTGTGCTGGGAGCCATACTCATGCAGGAGGGCACGGAGGGTTTGGATCACCTAATCGCGTTTGTGAGTCGAAGATTGTCCAAAGCATCAAAGAATTACTCTACCACTGAACACGACGGGTTGGCAATGGTGTACACGCTCCAGAAATACCGACACTATTTACTTGGAGGACATTTCAAGATGTATACCAACCATTCCGCATTGAAATAATTGGTGAATAAGCGTGTGTAGTGGGGGGCACATATGTAGATGGCTCTTACTATTTCAATAATATGATTTTGAGGTCATAGTCAAGCCGGAACACTTAAACGTAGGACCAGACCACTTGTCATGAATTGAGACGAGCGAGGAACCAACAAATTTGGAGGAGGGACTACCTAATGCACAACTCTTCGTAGTACGCATCGCGGATGGACACTTCGAGGATATAATCCATTTTCTAACAACAAGGACTTCACAAAAGGATTACTCAATCCAACAGATGAAGGAATTGGTGGTGCGCGCGGTGGAATTTTTTGTCATTGTAGGGCACCTTTACAAGATGGGCAATGATGAGATATTGCGAAGATACGTACCTAAATTTGAAAGGGGTCAAATCCCCGCTGAAGCACATGGGGGTGCTGCAAGAGGACACTATGCAAGATGCATGACTGCACAAAAGATTCTTCACACAGGGTTATGGTGGCCGACCCTGCACTAGGATTCGAAATCGCATTGTAAAGCCTGCGATATATGTTAAGGGATGGGAAAACCATCACAAAGGGATGAGATGCCGTTAAATCCCCAAAAGACACTGTAGCCATTTGAGAAATGGGAAATCGACTTTGTAGGCCCAATAAAATCTCAAGGAAAGACGGGTGCGTGCTACATCATCACTGCGATGGAGTACCTGACATGATGGGCGGAAGCACAACTGGTCAAGGATTACACAGCTGCCACGACTACAAAGTTTTTGTTCGAAAACGTGTTGAAACGATTTGGCTACCCAAAAATCTTAATGAGTGATCGTGGAACACATTTCTTGAATGAAACCATCAACACGCTCATGGAAGAGTTCCAAGTTTATCACTAGAAAAGTACACCATACCACCCACAGGTTAATGGAACAGTAGAAGCATTCAATAAAATATCGAAGGCTGCGTTGACCAAAGTTTGTAACATGTAGCGGAACGATTGGGACCTGCATGTATCCGATGTGTTATGGGCGTACAGGACAACGTGCAAGAAATTGATGGGATGAATACCATTCCGGTTGGTCTATGGTACGGAAGTCATCATGCCGATGGAATATATCGTACCTAGTCTACGAATAGCAGCACTCACAGGCATGTTAGACCACGAAGCTCTGGAAGAAAGGCTTGCGCAATTAGAAGAACTCGAGGAAGAATGATTTCTGGTTGGATTTCACCAGCAAGTACAAAAGTAGCGTGAGAAATCCTGGCACGATCGCCATATCAAGTTGCGCACCTTCAAGGTAGATTACTTAGTGTTGTTGTATGACAGCAAGTTCGAAAAATTTCCTAGAAAATTCAGAATGCACTGGTTGGGACCATATGTTGTAAAAGATGTCACAGACAGAGGCGTGGTCTAGCTAGTCAAACTTAATGGAGAACCCTTCCTAGGAAAAGTAAATGGCAGTCACTTGAAGCCCTACATGGGTGGGCCGGCTATTTGACTAACCAACCGAAGCACAGTCTTTACGAACCGAGGAGCCGAACAGGGGCGTGGGACTGTAAACACAAGCACAAGAAGCCAGTACCAAAGAAGAGACATGATTTAGACGAAGATGATTCAGAAGTAGGACTGGAATAGATTTAGCAAATGGCAGAATAGTGTGCTGCGGACCTACGCACAACACAGGCACAGTTGGAAGGGCTCTGTGCAAATATTGCCGCACCAACAGAGTGACTTGGGACGAGTCATGATGATTGTGTTGGGGGCTTGTTGGGCAGCAGATCCCCCCCACAACATGTTTTTAGGGCTTAAAGACTGAGTTTTGGTCAATGTAATGTAAAGACCCTGCAAAGTACTGGTGCAGAGCGTGAAAGTCTAGGATGAGTCATAGGGTTGTCTACCCTAAGAATTGTAAAATAATGTAAATATGTGTCGGCCTACCCATGGTCCACGGACCATGGGATTGTATAAATAGAGTGAGGCTCCAAGTGTCAAAGTAGTTTTTTTGCCAAGCAAGTAATAGATAGATGCAAAGGCATGGTTAGAGCATAGAGTGAAAGTTGAAGTGTATTGGGTCATAGTAGTAGGAAGAGGCTCTGCAACTGAGTGCACAAAGGCCTAGTAGAGTTTGCAGCTGAGTGCGTTGACCCCTGCAACTGAGTGTGTAGGGCAGAGTCAGGTCTGTAAGTGGATTGTACTTGGATTTGAAATCTAATAAAGAGAAGTTTATTCTATGCATCTATTCTTGAACTTCTATGGTGATGTTATGTGTTACTTTACTGTGTTATTTACTGCGTGCAATTGATAATTACATGTATGATTGCTTATAAATGAATATAATCTAAGTAATTAGCTAACATAGACTAATTAATGAAGATTTGGGTAAATAACCTGGGTCGTGTTGCGACTAGAACTGTGGGAAGAAAGTTATCACAGGGCACGGGGCGCCCGCAGGTGAGCGTAGCACAGTAGGTGCAAAGGTTGGACTATGTACCAATCACCACATATTAGACATCCCCAGGGTGCGTAAACCTGGTTTGATCACCCTCCCATACTAATTCAGGTGAGACCTCAGTCCATGCTCCGCGGGCTGTTGCCGAAAGGGCCAGTAGTACTGGGATTCACTTGGCTAAATCACTTCCAAACTTGGGTCAGGCCCCACTAAGCCAACATTTCCTGCATTTTTTTAAAGTTTTTTTTCATTTCTTGGGTGTTGTAAGAACCCCCCTTTTATCTATTCAACCACGTGCTAACAATATATGCCAACTAGCTTGTAAAGATAAAGAAATGGTATTTCAAGGCATTTTTTTTAATGAAGAGTTTTGAGGCTAATATGAATCATTCAATGCACCTATTTCACTGATTAGTTTCTAGGAACATTCAAAGAAGGAATCTCGAAGTAATACATGGAGAACCTCTTTTAGTTTGTAAGAAATGGAAAACATTGTTACTTTTGAATTTCCTATCAAAGATCTAGGAGTGGCTGAAATGCATAATATTTCCCCATCTGCACTACCAAAATTTCATGGTTTGGAAAATGAAGACCCAGATACATTCTTATTTGAGTTTGAAGTGCTTTGTAGAGGATATGGTTATTGTACTAATTCTCAAAGGTTGCAAGTGTTTCCTCTTACTCTTAAAGGAGTAGCTCTCCGATGTTTCATGAGCCTTGGTGGGAACTACATTCAAACATGGGAAGACATGAAGAATGTATTCTTGGAGAAAGATAAAGACTATTGCGAGGCCGGTGAAGATATTTTTGGAATAAAACAAAAGAAAAATGAAAGCTTGGAGGATTATGTGGAGCGATTTAGATACAACATCCAAAAATCAAAACATAAGAATTTGGTAAAAGAGACATTGAAAACACTCCTACTCAAAGGAATGAAAGATGAATTTTTAGAACCTTTAAATTTGATAGGAGCAGGTGATGTTTCTCACTTACCATATGATGATGTTTGTAAATTATGCATTAGTTATTCAAGAGGAATCTCCAAGATCGGTAAGGATTCTAGAGAACTTTCTTCTCAATTTTTGGAATCTACTACAAAAATAGGAGCTACAAAATATTTTCTAAATTTAAAATTGGATGATTTGTAGGAAGAATGGAAGTAGTGTAAGGAGGATCATTCAACAAATTATTTCCCATCATTGTCGAGGTTTCAACAGGTATTTAAGGAATCAAGTAAGGAAATAAATCGACCGCCAGGTATAACTGAAAACTCATCATCATTTAATACTTGCGGTAATATTTATTATCCCCAGTAGGTTCCTCAACACATATACAACCCCATAGTTCCATGGCAGACTTATGATCCTCCTTTGATTCAATACCCCACCATATTCCTGCGATGGCCCTCTCCCTCGAGTTGGATATTTCCACAGCCTCAAGCATGGTTTGCGACCTCCTCTCTAGGGAAATTCCCTATGAAAATTCCATTAGCTGAGCCACGACAGTTGCAATTCCCATCCAATATACCACCTTGTTATTCCTCTTTATGGTCCCAACCATTTCTGCAACCAAACCCTAATTTCATCAATAAAGTTGCACATCAAATTAAAACACATATTTTTCCTACTCACTCCCCTATCAAATGTAATGTCATATCTTTTAGAGAGGAGAGAGGAGTGAATCCAAAAACTTCCCCTATTACAACACATCATTTACCTCTGGAAGAAACTTTAATCCATAAACCATTAGAGCAGTTCTATTATTGAAAATTGTTCGAAAACTATTGTTGAATCTCACAAAGAAGAAAATCCTAGAGTTTCCCTTAACCATCCTTGTCAATCTAAAGAGAGAAATCTTTAAGTTGTGGAAAACCTATACAAGTTGGAGAACCATGGATATGTGTGTCCTATTGAATCCTGGTTCCAAACAGTTGTTAGTACACCCCATTCCCTCATCATTCAAAAACTCTTAGTAACATATCAAGTAAGTACGTTGGTTTCTCATACTTCGATATGTGTTAAAGTGTGCATTTTAAACTTGAGTGTGAGTATATTTAGTATTTTGTTATGTGCATGGCTTCATTGGAAGGATGCCTTCACTTAAAGGTGATATTTCTTTCTTTAAAAATAGGATAGGATAATAGGAGAATAATGAATAAAAATGCATAACAACACTCATGAGCTTGTGATTCCCTAAAAGAAAACTTTTGAAATTTCTCATATCATGCACTCTCATGGTAAGACTTGTCAAAAGAAATTTACACTTAATACCTCATAGCTTAAAGTGACTTTGATTGTTGATCAACATGTCAGTCAAGGATATTGTTTTGAGTTACATGTAATACTTTTTCCTATTCTAGCAAACTATCATCTAAAAAATCCTTTCAAATTCCTCTTCGAAGGGACCAGTGAAAAACCTCCTATGGCAGACTACACCTACAAAACTCTAATAAGCTTTCATAAAGAACCCTAACATGATCAACTCAAGGAATATTTTTGGTCATTATCCCAGATGTTTTCTAAATAAGTTCTTAGGGTAGCATGACCAACTGGTAAAGAATAATAATTAAAAACATTTCACACCATCCTGCACTCTTAAGGAGTATATTTGCTTCCCCACCTATTAAGTAACCCATCTGAGGTTAATCATAATCAAAGGGTTTTTATAACATAAACGAATTAATTGAGGGATAGGAGGTCTCATTGCAAGCTGACCTACTATGACCATGGGTCCTAAGGAGAATCACATTACTGCGTCTCATTGCGAGCCGGCTTGTTCATTCTTGTTAGTTCTCGTGAATGACACTATCGATAGCTGGTTACCAAGCCAGGGCAGCGGCCTTCAATTAACTTCTAAAAAGAGAAAAAGTAAAATATTCTTAAATGACTCTGAATCTATATCTAATAGGTGGGACAAAAGCATTTCATAAGGTTAAAAGGTACCCCTGTTGAGACTATAGACGCCTGCTGGTAGCAGGGCCATGCTTGTGGTATTAAAGTTGATTCCACACTATAATTTGCTTGGTTGTTTTTGCTTTCTGTGAACTCACTATTAATCTCTTTGAGAATGGCTTTAAAATCCTTTTGTTGTTATACCTTGGAGTTCTATCTTTTTGCACTGATTTTTATCGACGTGGGACCCTTAGTGCAGATAATTCATTGTGCCTAGACATGGAGAGCTTCAACTATACATGGATAATGGTAAAATAATTAATGTGGGAAGGTATTTCTATGTCCACTTTTAACACCCTAGCTTTTAAATCATGTCACTCATAACTACAATGAAGATTTCAAATTAGGGATACCTGTGAGATATCCTTTTGGAAACTTTAAAAGTTAGCTATTAATAAAACCATCCATGCAATTTAGTTTTTCATCTCAACTTTCAATTTAGGCTTTCTTGAAATCAATTTAAGCAAATAAAGAGTCAAGGAGACACTCTGTTTTAGAGCAAGATTTATCTAGTGCAAGAAAGGTGATCACGAAAAACTATAGGAACATCATTTTGAAACGCCTACAAATATTCCATTTTTTTTTTTTTTTTTTGTGAGGAAGTAAAACACCTGATTTCCTTGCATGAGGACATGCAAGATGGTCAGCATGGGGGGATGTTGGGTCTCCATTTTGTCCTATTTTTTATCTATTTCTCTCATGCTATCGATTGGCTAAATGATTATTTTTGAAGAGTATTTGCTACTTCTTTGTTTTAACAGGATTAAAATAGCATTAATGAGAGTTTAATTAAGGCTTGTATGTTGTAGGATTAAAGTTGGTTTTATTATACTTTGGGACGTGCCTGCACTAGTGCATTCACATGCCTGCACCATTGCACTTACCTACCTGCACCATGCAATGGGATTCCTACACTAGTTACAGTGGACTTCCTGCACTATGAAGGATTCCTGAACTACATTCATGTTCCTACACTATGAGTCTAATGATTCTACTTTGCTGCTCTTAATTTCTTCACCAGGGCCTTACTCGAAGAGGAAAATTGTGAAGCATACAATTCTTGGATTGTTAGATAGAGTGTTGGGAGTACATCTTGTATTTTGGGCAAGAAATTTGATTGTAATTACCATGGGAAAATTTACCTAGAGGTTCATGATAATGTTGATATCTACGAAATAACCAAGAGAATTATATCTAGTTTTGAATGATGTTCAAATGAATTGCAACTAGAAACATAAAACCGTGTATAATCTTAACAATAAAACCACTGTGTTCAACACGTCCTGGGCATCCATGTTTATATATTTTTCTCACTGCAGATGGCACGAAGACATGCCTTAACACACTTGTCGGAGTGGAGAGATAGCCTTAGGCAGTCCTTCTCTTTCGAATTGTTGGTGTTTATGGTTTCTACGTGGCCACTGATACAAAAGTGGTGGTGAATTAGGGGGATTAGCAATTGGATCAACCATCGAAATGAATACAGAAATATCCAGACCAATCTCAGGAGCTTCAACAAATCCAGCAAAGGACAATAGGGTCTACAGTGACTGGCAACAAATATACAATTTGGATATACATGGTGACATCTGTAATCGGTGCGCTAATAAATGCAATAACTTATAACATGGTTCGACCCCTAGCGAATCAATCAACAACATAAAAAATTAGATATTTCTCACATTCCCGAATCTTCCAGCACCATATTTGAATACCACTTCTCTCAGTTAATCGCACCTTCCAGCAACAACCACTCCAGGAAAAGAGGAACGATTCACCAGAATTGTTCCCTGTTTCGACACTTAGTTTCAAATTAATTCCCAATTCGGGAAACTGTTAATAATCTTCCTGTATTTTAATTGGCTATTGAAAAAGCCCCAATTTGTAAATTGATGCCTATATAAACTGCCTGGAGCGATATTTAGCTTGGTTAATCAATTAATTACAGTAAAGAAGGAAATAAACCCATCTATGGATAGTGCGCATCACAAGAAGGCACAAAAGGGAAGAGGAGTTGTTCCAATGTAGCCTCACACAATTCATCAGCTGTGGATTGATCCTCTGGTCTTGCTGGAGTTGAGTGATGTATGCATAATGTAAACACTATTTTTAGTAATCAATTGAAGCAATTTCCCAGCATGTTCTATTTAATTATCTATTGCATCTAATGACTTCGATTTCTCTGTGAACCAGGCACTTAAAGAGGGTGCAAGTTGGATGGGTTGGCCGCTAGACTAGCTCAACATTGCTCTCATCTTTTAAGCTAGATAGCATTTCAATTCTTATTTGCTGTGTGAATTTTATTTATTTATTTATAGTTTCTTTTTGCCTTCAATTTCCAGTTCTAGAATTAATTCAGTTTGCTGCAATCTTTTATTTTCAGTTTTTAAAGTTAATTTGATTTGCTACAAATTGTTTCAATTAGATTTGTTGCATCAAGGGTTTTGCTTGCAGATTTCCTTTTATCAATTTGCATCCAGATCAGCTCTACCTTTATGAGCTCCAGCATGTAACTCCAATTCTATGTATTAATCGAGATCTATTAATTTGTATTTCAGAATATAAGATCAATTAAATGTTTATGGTTCTGAGGTCTTAATGTATTCATTTATGTGAAGTTATAGAACCCGTGCATCCTCAGGGAGCACCAATCACATATATTATCTAAAGCTGCGATTTTTATGCTTACAGAACTGACATTTATAAATAAGGAAACTACACTCTGTTGATATCGATAAATTTAATTACCATTATTGTTTCCCTTAACTTCTGGACAAATTCACAAGATTTATTTTCAGGACAAGGAAGGCGAGAAATTCATATTAATCTAATTTCTTTCATGAGTTTCATTTACACAGTAAATTTCCTTGTTATGTTGCTGATGCTTTCAAGTTAACTTTACACTGAATTAGTACAGACAAAATTACTGTAGGTAGAACTAGTGCAAGGAAAATGGTTTTGAATTAGTTCCAACATTTATAGTCTTTTTATTATTTTGCTGCCACTGCTTTACTTCTAGTTCAGTTTTCCATTCTATTCACTTGCAATTAGAATTTCCTTTCGCATTGATTGCTTATATTTCCCGTATGATTCTGATTACCTGGATTGATGTTTTCTTGAATTCTCTTTAGTGTAAGATTTCATTTATTGATGAGATTAAAATGCAAGATAGACTAGCATTTATTTTGTAGGTTGTCAGGGGCTTTCTCTGGAATTTCCAGTGCTGCTACCTCTCGAAGTTCAAGAACTATCTAGATTGACAAATTAAACGTTGGTACATTTATAGATCCTATACTGCACCCAACACTCATCACCTAGCTGAGCTGCTTCTGTTGACCTTGTTGCTGATGTAGAATTTGTGGATGCCGACAATGCTGTAGCCATTGGAGCTGTAGGAGCTAATGATGTTTCCAAGGTGGATGGTATTTCAGTAGTAACTATCAGGATAACAATGGCATATGCAGTCTCCAAACTAGCTTGTTTTAATTGTATCAAGCTCTCTAACTCCTTTTCCATTTCCTTTAGTTGATCATTCAATTGTAAAATGAGGTCCATCATTTCCTCCTTATGTGTTTAGCTCTCAAGGACGTCTTTTGTCTATGGGTGCTTTGAATGAGGAAGTTTTAGTTGTTTTTTGAGAGTTGCAGTGTCCTCATTCTTCTTCTTGATCAATTTCTTAGCAGTTTTGATGTCATTGGGATCATGTCCCAGCTCAATTAGCAAGTCCTCCAATGACTTGATCTTGTTGTCTTTGGCCTGTGAGGAGGCCTTTTCTAATTTATTTTGTGCTATAATGTTGTACAATGAACTTTGCAGCTTATGTGCAACCATAGCCTTTCCTGTTAAGGTGGAGCAGATCATCTCACTTGCCTGCTTATGAACATCCTTGGCCAACACCTCAAACTCTGTTTTCCTGTAGTCAGCTGATGTTTTTGGCTGCTGGATAGTAGGTTGCATGAAGGACACCTGCATTTTTCCTAATACAAGAACATATGAAATAATACAGAAGAGTACTTGAAGATTCTTTTAGTAGGTAATCTGGTGAATTATTCATGCATCTTGTCTACTATGAACTGAGCATAGTTGTAAATAACATTAGGAGGCTTGCCTGGGCTAAAGATGGAAAGGAAGGCTAGGACAACCTCATCCACATGCTCATATGTGGTATATCCTAAAATGCAAGAGAGCATGGTAATAATATGTCTGCCTCTCTTAGAAAAAATGGTGGCAGCATAAGGGGGACTATTTGTGGGAGTATGACATTCCTCTATGATGAAAGTCTGGAAACTTTGGGCTATTTTGGGAAGGTCTAACTTGGTATAGAGGTCCAACAAGTCTCCAATAGACAGTGGGGTCTCATTAGGGCTTGGTTGGATCTGCAACATTTGGTTAATGGATTCTGCAGTGATGGTAAATAACACTTGTTGGTTATGGGTGACAATAGCTCTTTGGCTAGGAATGTAGCAAGCATGATAGAAATGGATGATGTCTAGGAATGAGTGTACTTCTGGAAAAAAAAATATTTAGGCAAATTATACTCCCAAAGGTGAATGTCATATTTCCGGTTCAAGAATTTGTCCTTACTCAAGCAGTGGAGCTTTAGAAGGTAAGCAAGAGAAGCAATATCCTTTATTTGAAAATATTTGTCTGCTAATGCAAGGTAGTCAATGTCTAGGTGAGGGGTTTGCAGAGGTATCACATCTAAAGAGGTTTGGGAAGCCATAATTGGGTGTAGAGATATGAATTCGGCTTGTAGTGGTTTTAGAAGGGAGGTTTAGAAGTTTTGGTATAGTGAGAGGGTAATTTCAGTATGTAAACAGGGTTTGGGGTGTATAGCAGGTTTCCTTCCAATTTAGGGAAGTTTCTTTTAATTTATTAAATTAATTAACCTCTTAATATAAACTATACGTTTTCTAATTTAGGGGTTGTTATGATTTTTGCAAGAATACCTAGAAATCGATGGTTTGACGTGCAGACAAGGTTCAGTAGTGAATGCAGAGGGTGCGGTGGCTTCAACTGTCAATTGGTTACTTCAATTAGGTGTCCGGAGCTTCTTCAGGTGGCAGATGGTGGTCAATTTGGGCATTTCAGGTTCAGGGTGTCGCAAATAGGTTATCAGCAGTTTATAGTAAAAAACGCAAGAAAAGAGTAATTAGGGGCTTTTTCGGCCTTTTAACAGGTAATGGTCACATTTTTGTGCGGAAAATATAAATGAACAGTGGGAAGTTTTTGGTCTGGGCGAGGAGGTAGTTTTCTGGGCCATCGCATCGCTTTTGGAGGGCAGGCAGTATTTTTTGTGAGCACATGATCTCACCTGGTGCCGCCACGTAGCATAATAGTGCTAAGGCAAAATCGTGAATCTTGCGTGCTCTTGGGCTGTTATTGATCAGTTGATGAACCTGCACGATATGGATGTGCATCGTCGGATATGGGGGTAGGAGGTCGGATGGCTATCACGCGGTCAAGTTGCATGAAGGGAATCAGGAAAGGGATTTACGAGGCCCAAGGTTTAATTACATGGAAATGTAATTAATTAACCAATAAAGTCGGGTTTTTTAACATAAGAAGCAGGTCAATAAAGTGGGACCATGGGTTATGTGGCAGGGTTTTTAACTGCACCAAGGGTTGGTGGGTTAAAAGAGGTTTGTTGGGGAAATATGAAATGGGGGAGTTAATTAGATAAAGTGGGGGCATAACAACTTAGGACAAAGAGGTGTTTGTGGGTTTTGAAGGGAAATAAGGAAATTAATAAGGGGGGAAGGTATTATTTGCAATGGGGAATGGGTTTCACACTAGGGAAAAGGGGTTTTGAGTAGGGGGATGATTTTTGAAAGATAATTACTAGGGAAATGTGTGAAACCAAGGGGTAAGGGTCAAAATGAGGAGAAAAAAGGGATTTATAAGTGATGAAGGGATAATGGGGAAATTAGCAAATAAGCATGTGGGGTATAGTGAAATGAGGGGAAATTAGTAAATAAGCTTGTGAATATCTTTTCTTTCTCATAAATCCTCCTGCACATGAAACATAGGATTAAGCACGATAAATGTGCTTTTGACTCAGCAACCTTCTGCATTTGCAACTTTTCTTCTACCTACCGTTTATATCCTAAATTTTTTTCTTCATTTTATTGGGTGAATTTGAGCTTGTTGACCCTTTATTTCCTTTTCTTTTGACAAGCAAACTATCTAATTCTAACCTTATAACTTCTAATGGCTCAGATTAAACTGATGAGATCATTTTTATTCTCTACCTAACTACTGATCTGCCAAGGTTAAACAATTTGGCTAGATGCTTATTCTCTATCTATCAACATAAAATTTAAAGCATGAATGGGTCAAGATTAAGTTGTTTGACCATCATGGATTGTGGCATTTCTGACAAGCTACACACAACCTTATTTTACAAAGTGAAGCAAAAAGTAATGGAATTTGAATTTGCACACTTTCATGATCTATTTTATTTCTTTTTGGGTTCATATTTTTCAATTTTTTTGCTATTTGTCCTTTGATTATTATTTTAGGACATACCCTCTTTACAATTTTTAATTTTTAATATGGAAAACATTTTGCAGAAAGAAAAAGTATGTTCAATATTACAAGACTAACCATAGCCAATTCGAAATTATGAATTCTTTTATTATAGGACCCTAAGAGTAAGAATGTGCATCACACAAATGTAGATGAAGGCGCTTCTGTCAGTGTTTTATCCTCAACTGCTTGGCAGGCTTTGGGTTCCCCTCAGCTTGTGCCTGTTACATAGAATCTATTAGCTTTTAACAGAACCATTAGTGAACCTTTAGGGATCCTTCCTAAGTTACCTATTACCTTGGAAGATAAAATTGTCTGTATTGATCTTATGGTAGTCCAAGGTCACTTAGATTTCAATTTTCTCCCTAGGAGAGACTATGTCTATGCCATGAAGGTTGTCATATCGACACTCTTTCACATGATATCCTTCCCTCACAGTGGAAACATTGTGACAATTTATCAACTTTCATAAATTGATCTTTCTTCGACTACGAGTGATATGAAACCCCTAAAATTTACTTATATGGAAGTGGTACCTACCCTGCCATGGGTTAATTATATGGCAACCTATCCCATGTTTTTAGTTACCAATGCAAGTGATCCTCTCACTATCTGCTCGACTTTTTTTGACATAGATCCGGTAGCTGACATGGTTAAAACATCAATGGGGGGATTTGAATACGATTTTCTATTACCTATTGATCCCCTTGACATGTGTTCCTTCCAGAGGATTGTTATTCCATCTGATGAAGACATTTTGGAAGCCATGATCAAGAGGTGTTCCTTGTCATGTGTTTCTTCCATATGGAAGCCACAAATAGTACCCATGAGGATGGTTCTTTTATTGTGTCAAGCTCATTAAAAAATGAAACAGCTCCTTATGAGGATGGTTCCTTTCCAATGTCAACCTCATTAAAAAACGAAATAGGTCTCATGAGGATGGTTCTTTTACTGTGTGAAACTCGTTAAAAAATGAAACAAATCCTCCCCTAATTGCGTTTAGTTTTTCATCTGATCTCGTAAATGAGCCTTCATTTCATCCAACTATTAGTAACTTGTAGCCTACTCAGGTGAATGAAATGAAGTTTGGGGGGCATGTGCCCTTGCAGTCATTATGCTGGGGGCATGAAAACTTATCTCAAGCACAATTTCCTCTGTTTCAAGATTGTGTACAAATGAAACCACCCTCAAGCATAATTTTTCTTTGTTTCAAGCTTGTGTAAAAATGAAACTTATCTCAAGTCCATTTCTGTTATTATTTTCAGACTTGTTAAACATATGAAAATCCCGAGCTCCTTTTGCTATCTTTTCATGCTTGTAAAACATACATGAAAATGTTGAGTTCTTTCTGTCTTTTCCTGCTCATTAGTTAAATTGAAAGTCTATAAGATGAGTATATTTTTATCACTTTTTTGAACGCGTTAAAACTTACGAAAAATAGAAACCATGGAGTCTTCTTTTAAAGCCCTTTTCAGGCTCTTGCAAAATGAAAAGATTGTCGAGTAATTGCTTGTTCAAACTCGTAAAATAAATGAACAACTGTCCACTCAGTATAAGTTTACACCTTTTGCAGATTGAGCTAGGACTATTTATGAAAAAGGTATATGTTGATCAAACATGGTCAATAGAGTTCTCTCTTGTATTATTTTATTGTTTTTCGGACCTGAGAGACTAAACTAATGAAAAAAACCTTGATGGAGTGTACTTATGTTTTTCTTCTGATTCTCTAAAAATGAAAAATGTCGGGCTTTACTTTCTCTGGGCTCATTGAACTTTTATGGTTAAAGAGATGATTGTGTTTTCTTTTTGTGTCTTTTTCAAATATCTTAAAATAAAATGACATCGAATTATACCTTTAATGGACTCGTTATGCATAACGATACTGAACCATTCCTTCTTAGGGTTTGTTAAAAATGGTTCAATGGACTCATCCAAAGGATGAGCTTACAGTCCAAGCATATTTTATCCTCCTCAATCTTGTAAAAAATAAAGAGGTACTTGCCAGTAATGGTGGGGGGGAAATTGGGGAAGGTGTCCATTTTACATCGTCAGTTAAAAGGTAGCAAGTCTCTCTTGAACACGACACTCTATCACATTCATGTCCAGGTTGGGAAATCCATTTTCCTTATAGTTAATCAAACCTCTTTGAAATTCTTCATGGTTTTGGGTATTATGGTTGAGTCAAATGTTGCCAAATCATTGAAGTGTCATTATGTGTTCAAGAGAAGTTCAACCTTGGTCCAAATCCTTTTGCAAAAGCTTTTCATTCATTCGCATCGACCATCCTTGAGTCAGTCCTTGCAATTATTTTCAAAACTTGATATCATGTTTCGTGTCATAGGCTTTCCTACGACATATCACTTCCTATCGACTTCAGCTCATCATCTAGGAAGCTGATTTAGAAACCTTTTGTACCTTGAAGCTTGCACGCCTTAATGGCAGGTTTTTCTCTTTCGACAATAGGTTCTCAATATTAACCTTCGATCAAATGATTCTATAAGTGTTCGACTTCAGATCACATATTCACACTTCATAGATTGTACTGGGAGTACATTGAGAACCATTTTAATTATTGGTGGTTTCTCTCACGCTTGTTAACGGTTCACATCATTGACTGGTAATCAGGTAGTTTCTACCATGTTCGACTTTGAGACATTCAATCGCATGGTTAGAATCCTACTGTGGATCGAGAAATGGAGATCAAGACCCTGGATCTAGTTTCATCAATCTCGGTTGCAAGGAGATTTTATATTCATGATTATGTAGATAGATGGTTGTGTCCATGCTCTGTCTACCATCTATATTATCTTGGTTTTTCCATTATTGTTCATTGATTTCGCTTTACTCTAAGTATGGGAATTCCTACCTCAAAGATGATTTTCGATATATATTTCTCATTATATTCCCTTGAATGTTCCTTGGAGGTTTCCAACCATTGCCTCTGATCTGATCCTTGGAATGATAAAGCGCTTCAATATTTTAAACTTATTTTTCAGACTTCACATTTTAGGGGGAAATATGTTACACGTCAATTTGTCGCCATGGCACTTGATCATTTTATGGATATTATTACCATTCGTGAACATGTTGAAACTATCTCCCTTAGAATTCCAACAACTTAAAATATGTTAAAGTTCATGAGAAATTTGGGTCAAATAGATCCCACACCTTGTTAAGTTGCACTTGCATCGATTTCTCTAGTGTTTCATGCACATGCTTTGAAATTTACTCTTATAACAACACAAAGATGCGCTCTGTTTGTAACTATAAACCCAAGGAGGTGAATTCTAGAAAGTAAAAATAAAAAGGACCTTCTAGAAACCTAGTTGGTCGAATATTTCCCAATTGAAAGCTTCCAGGTGATGAATATTCAAACTGTAACCCTCATAAGATTCATCTCCATCCCTTTTCTCATGGTAACCTAATCCTTCACTAAAGGAGGTTAATCCTTTTCTCAAGGATCTGAAACTTCCCCCTTTTTGATCTATAAAAGGACTAGAGGGTTGAGGGATGAAGGAGGTCAAAATTCAGAGAATACAAACTTATGCTGCTAGTTTGAGATTGGAGAGCTTGTTATCTAAGGAGGAGATTGAAGGCATTTGGGAGGGACCTCACGGCATCAAGGTGAAGGTTGTAAGGCTCCTCTTATCTTTTTATTAATACAAATGAGCACTTTCTCCCATTGGCTTTTTTCTTTTATGAATGATGGATAGCTTTCAATTGGTTATTATGTTCATTAAGGCAAGTTCAATCCCTAATTTCCTTGATCACTAGGCTAATTTGTTTGAATTACTATATCACATGTTCTTTTGATCCTTTTATGGTTTATGTTTGTAGGTTCCACTAACCATTGAAGAGTTGCATCAAGTCACAACCAGGGATCTTCATCAGGCATTTTGTGAAACTAGTAAGAGGTCTATCTATCAGTTAGACTACTTGTAATTCAACTAAGTTCAACTTATGGAAAGAGTCAGTTCATTTGTCATTATTGTTTCTAGTTTCCACTTAGGATATAGGGAGATCACTCTTTTCCGCAATAGGGATTTTCCGATGTAACACAGTGGCAGCCAAAAGATCTTCATTTCAGTAGAGGTTGTGAAGCAACTAGGCCTACTAACCATACCACACCACAGTCGTACATCATCGGGTGGCTTCACCAAGGATGAGATCTCTGTGTCCACCAACAATGTCGCCTTCCCTAAAGCATAAAGCCCTTCACAGATGAAGTATTGTGTGATGTTGTGCCTCTTGACATTTGCGATGTATTATTAGGATAACCATACATGTGGAAGTGACATGATGTATATGAGTCGAGACCTCACTCTGTTTTTATTTATTTGGTTAATACATTATACAAGATACCGAAGGTATCCACACCTACTACCAACTCTTTGATCTCTACTAAGAAATGCAACAAGATCATCTCCCAGACTAGGAAATTTATTTTCTTTCTAGTTCACTCTCAAAGTAAGGGGAAGACTGTAGCCACATCCATGGCCCCTAGGAAGGCTCCTCCACACAACAAAAGCAGGTGGATATGGTCATGAAGGAATACATGGACATCTTCTCCTCACCCAGAGGGGTACCATTGCACTGTCAAGTCGAGAATTCATTTTATCTGGCTCCATGAGCACCTCTACCCAATGAGCCAATATATCGTTGCTCCATTGTGGAAAATGCCAAGTACAAGCAGTGACATGATCAACATCGGGTGCCACACAAGTTTCAGGTGGGCGACAAAGTTTGGTTTCATTTTCAGAAAGAACACCTTGCAAGAGCCTATCGAAAGCTTAGACCACTCTGATATGGTCCTTGCACCATTACCAAGGCTGTGGGAAACAACGCTTTGGAGCAAAACATTCCCCCATTCCTTGGCTTTCACCAAGTGTTCAATTTAGACCATCCTTGACCATGCTTCCCACCATTACTCGACACATTAGAGATTGTCGAACAGCTCACAAGGAACAAAGTTCAGCAGAAGTTTCCTCATCTCATGGAGGAACTCAAAGTAATGGGGACCATTGCTTCCTAAGGGAGGAGGAATGATCCAGGTGGATATTGGTGGCCAACCACCTATTCCATTTGGACCCTCACCATTATTTCTATCAGTTTTTCAGTTTCCTTATTTGTAGCACAATTTACTATTTTTGGCAGTTTTTCGGGTCCTTAACTTCAAGAGTCGTTTTGAGGCCCTGAATGACGTTTTCTGGGAAAAATGGGGCTAACATGGGCCATGGACGAATGAGGGCCATTGAAAAGTTGTAGTCCTCGGATAGATATTTCTAACGAGGTATTGTACACGTCAAACAGATATCGTATGCCAAAGTTACGACCCCAGGAAGTTGATGTACCAATTTACCCAAATTAGGCCCATAGTTTGGCGCTTCATCTCCTAGGGTTAGGTTTTTGGATTTTTAGGGTTTTCCATTGTTTATCAATAACAAATAGGCCTTTGAACCTCATTGTAACATAGTTCAGAGGCATGTAGCCGTCACATCTCTTCTCAGAGATAAGCTACCATCGCTCAAGCTAGTCTTATTTCCATTCTAGTTGTAAGCATATTTCAGTATTTGATATTAATGAAATGAAGTATTATTTCTATTGCATCTTGGTATTTATGGTTATATCTGTAATTTATTGTGTTCCTATTTAAATTCGGATCAATAGTACTTTGTTATCACTTGGCACCCATTTTGAAGTTTTATTCATAGGCTTAGGAGAACTCTTTAGTTCCACCATAACTTTTCATTGAAGCCTCATCCTTCTTCCTCGCTCTTATTCTGAATTTCTATTATAGAGGCTCCCATGTGTTGAGTTGCACTATTGAATTGCATATTGACCACTTGCATCCTTTTGGCCTTAAGTTGGCTTTATTTGGCTCTTGTATATTCCACTTCTTATCCATGAATTTCTGCAAGATCAAACCATGCAATCATTAGCCTTTGCAACTTGACACCTTTTGCCTTGTAGGGAACATTCCATGAGCGTCGATGACCCGCATCCGTAACCTTGCATTAAGCACAGGGATATTCCAAACCTAGGAACTAGTTCACTTTCCTTTGACACTCGTTCCGTTCACTGTACTATAGATATTATTTTATTCCTTTTTAAGATTTATAATATGAAAAAGGAAAAAAAAAAATCCAAAAAAAAATAAAGGGAACGACAAGAGTTTCTTTCATCACTTTGATAGAAGAGTCGATTGTGTCACCCTTGAACAAAACACTTAAAAAAATGAGTCTTTCCCTCCATTGGGTTGGGACTTAGTTTTAATTTTAGGAAGAAAAAAAGCCTTGTACTCCTATTGGTTACTCTTCCAATCATATGGAGAGTTTGTTTATGCCTCCTACATCCTATACTTATACAAAGTCCATTTTATGTTGGCTTAAAGTCACAAAGTATCATGCTTTTGTTCAAGGGAAAAGTCATTGGCTATTATGCGGTGTCTCTTAAATCATTTATGTCAGCCATACCTGGTCTGCCAAGTTATTCTTTGTATCAGATCAAATATTTGTTCATTTACTAATGTCAGTAAAGAAGGCCCTAATTGACTTCTTACTAGACGGTTTTCTCTTATCGAATCCAACAAATTGCTCTAGGAGTAGGCCTAGAGTTGGACCCTAGCCCTATTTCCATCATTGATAGGTGACCTTGTGCCCAACATCAATCAACATAATGGGTATTTGATTGGGTGGTTTCCATTATGTTTGATGTCATCTTACATTATCACATATTTGGATTCGTGCAATACCTTGGTTTCCATTTGACCCTACTGGTGGATTCCTCACATCTGTTTCAAATTTCGTTATTGGTTGGTTTAGTGGATTTCTTTTGTGCACTAATTTCATCTTGTGCATTCTGAAAATGTACTTCGTGGTGTTTACTTCATTCTTATTCATATGTGTCCTTCCAAATGATTAGTTTTCAGGTTACTTGTGTTGGTTGATGTGTGATGCCCTAAAGCCTTCCTTCCAGTGGATCTTTTCCCATTGATTCCAACTCATTTCTCTAAGAACAAGATCTAAAGTTTTTTATCAGTACCTTAGGGCTTTCAGTGATCAATGGTAGTCTCCTTTACTATCGATAGTGGAAATACATCAATGTCCCTTGATTGATAAGTAATTTCAAGTGTTTAACTTCAACTCCTTTGTTCAAACTTGTTAGATTGTACTACGGTACCTTGACACTCATTATCATTATTGGTGATTTGTCTCACATTTGTTAACAGTATACATCAATGGCCAATAATCGAATGATTTCTCACATGGTCGACTTTAGTTCATTTATTCCTATCATGTAGAAAAGTACCATCTCCAGTTGGTGAAGACCTCAGGTTGTGCCAACATTTTAGATCACTTAATAGTTCCTTCAACTTCCTACCAGCGACATCCACACTTATATGTTGCACATTCTTATAGTAATGTCTTATATGTTGGCACCCGATTTTTGTATAGTACTACTACTCCATCTAAATTACTTTGGTACTTTTGATGGTATCAATTATACAACATATTTTGTACATATATCCTCCTTTATGATACCAAGACACAACTTTGTTGTGGTCTTTCATGAATATTATCCGATGTTCCATTATGTACTCTTTTGATCATTATCACACTTATGTATACATCTTGGATCCACATTATACTTGATCAACATACATGCTTTACTATCTCTTAGAATGGGTATACGTGCCTCAGATTAGAGTTCTCTTTCTAATTCCTTTCATAGGTATTTGATGGATTGGAATTTGGTGGTCCCCTCTTGGGATTTTCGAATGAATCCTCACATAAACACCATCTAAGTTAGCTAAATGAATTAGGAGATATGTTCTTGGCTATTGTACAATGCATTAATATCATTCAACAAAAATGTGCCAAGTGGCATCATAGTTTTATAAAAAATAAAGTGTTTTACAAGGGTGATTAGGCTCTACTATATGATTCCATATTTAAAATTTTAAGGGAAAGCGTTGTACTAGGTAGCTAGGTCCTTATGAAGTGGATACAGTCTTTGACAATATGACTGTAAATCTAACAACCATCGATGGTCGCAAACATATTTTCTTGCCAATGGACATCGTCTTTGGTTGTATCATCAGGCAACTTCTAGAAATTCATTTATTGACATTGTCTCAAATTCAGATCTTGAAGTTATTGAGGCAAGGGGAACTTTTCCTGCACCACTAGCCATGTAATTTATTTCCATTTATTCTTCAATAAAAATAAATAAACAAATATCTCTCTCTCTCTCTCACTCTATATATATCTATAGATATATATTCTGATGGTGCAAACTCCTTTGGGGCATGGTTAGACAAAGTGGTGATTGGAAACCAACTTTCTGGTAGTTAACACATTTTCATTCGCAGTAACATATTCATGTTCCTTTTGTTGTTTCACTTGTAACTTCTTTTTCGACACTGAAGGATGAATACTATTATCAACACTAAGATCATATTTATCTATTAATGATGAAAATAAAATATTATTGCTGATACTAAGCACTAAGTGTTGCTTCTAACATATAGGTGATGTACCCTCTAATCCTTGAGACTAGATCTTTATGTTGACCATCAGACTTCTAATCATTAAATAACAAATTGTTGATCTTGATACCACAAACTACAATTAGCAATCAATCGATGTCTTGCCAGTTGACAATGTTTTTTACTTTTACGATGGACATTGTTTATATTGTACCACGGTTGCTTCCACTGCAATCACATGGAAGGGACACACCAAGAACACTTTCCAAGAACTCTACCAGTAAGAATTCCCAGCCGAGTGACTATTGTCATATTAGTTGTCGTGTCAACATAACTGGTAAGATCGTGACAAGTAATTTAACATTTATGTATAAATTTGCAATTAAGTGTGAATTTCCCACCTTGTTATAGTGGGCAAGGATGACCTTCATTTCAAGTTTGTTAGGTAAACTTGACTCGGGATAGAGTCAAAGTTGACCAGGTTAAATAGTGATGGTTTTGGGGCACATGGTATTGTGCACCCATAGTATTCTGCTCATGGTATTATGTGTAATGGAGCTTGTAAAAGGCTAGAAGGACTTCATTGTAATGTAGGATTTGAGGTGAGTGGTGAAGGCTCACTTGGTTGGATTGGCCATGGTTTTGGCCAATGCTAATGAGATATCATTAGGTTGGGTTTTTCCCCGGATTTGGGGTTTTCCTGGATAAACATGTGCATTTATGTGTTTATGGTTGTTGTTGGTTATTTTTATATTTATTCCTTTAGGTAATTATTTATGTTATATAGTCAATTTCTTAACAATAGGTATCAGAGCCAAATGTTGGCTTCAAAGGGATGCTTTTGTTGCCAAGGGTTTTATTGGCCTGGTGAATGAAAGAAATTTGATTCACTGCACTCATGGAGGTCTCGATCTAAAGATTTTAGGTAGCATGGTTATGAGATTGATATATTACTAGTGGTCAAGTTGCGACACAATGCTCAGGTATGAGAGATCAATGTTGATCTTGGCACAGTTCAAATATAGGCGCAAGTGGCTGGAGATCAGATCCATCATGTGGCAGTAGTTCCACTATACGTGGCTATGATATTGGCCTATGGTTATGTGAAATGGTGGAATATCTTCACGCTGGATCAGTGCTCGGGGATCAATCGTTTTGTTTCCATATTCGTGTGCCATTGCTCTCTTTTCATTTTATTTCCACCAATGACCCATACACCATGAACTTCAAGTTCATAGCTACGGACATGCTGCAGAAGCTGATAATGCTGGTGGTGCTGGGGCTATGGACCAACTTCACCAAGAGCAGGAGCACTGAGTGGATGATCACAATTTTCTCAGTGTCTACATTGCCTAACATGCTGGTGATCGGAATACCGTTTCTTAAGGCCATGTATGGAGAGTTCTCAGGGAACTTGATGGTGCAAGTCGTGGTTCCGTAGTGCATAATATGGCATACATTGCTCTTGTTTCTTTTCGCGTACCATGGCGCCAAGATGCTCATCATGGAGCAGTTTCCAGACATCGCAACCTCCATCATTTCCTTCAAGGTGGACTCCGATGTCATGTCACTGGACAGGCGGGAGCTCCTCCAGACAGACGCTGATACTGTCATCATTGCCATGGGGGTGGTGGCAAAGGGCCTAGATTTTTTGGGTGCTAGCGGGGTTCGATGGGTTCATGATATAGAGGGTGGATCAGACCTTCTTGTTTTTGGGTGAAGGTAGCGATGATGGAAGAATCACGCCCGAGTCGTTGCTCATGTTGGGACACAAGGAGAAAGAGATCATGAATGCATTTGAGCATGCTAGGATTCGACCTTCCGACGCCGAGGTGAAGCAAGATGCTGAGGAAGTTTGACAAAGATAGAAAATTTACCATAGACAGGATGGGCAGACATATTTCTAACCTGGGGTTGGATCTTTTGGCAGCAATAGAGAGAGCTCGGAGCAGATCTGTGTCTCGACGAGCTCGTAAGTGAGAAAGGTCAAGTGGCGTGGAAGAGAATGCTGATGCTATGGATATAGGTCAACATAACAAGAAGCATCGCATGTTATCACGCTCCAGATCCAGATCAAGGCCTCCTGGTGAAGTCGCCCCAGGCGAGGGTTTCAAGGACTCATCTCAGAAATTAAAGGTAGTTAAACTTGGCAAGAAGGTAGCAAAGAAATGAAATAAGGATGTCCACAATTGAGAGAGGATGGATCAGAATAGCAGTAGCAATAAGCAAAAAAATAAAAAAAAATTAATGAATTCAAAATTATTGCATGTAAATGGGCATACTACTATAAGACCTCGTAAGGCATGTGTACCCCTGGGTAATCACTAATAAATTCTGGTTATACCTAGGTGATAGGGGGGATGTCGGGTTAACAATACCCCGAGTAAAAAAACTCTGAGGGGGGTAAGGGCTAGAGTGAGCAGGATTGTCTCACTTAGCAGGTTTGGCTGGAGTTAGTCAAGGAACCCCACATCAGGTTTAAAGGGGGAATTTTTAGGTAAACTTGACTGAGGATAGAGTCAAAGTTGACTAGGTTAAATAGTGATGGTTTTGGGGCACATGGTATTGTGCACCCATAGTATTCTGCCCGTGGTATTATATGTAACAGAGCTTATAAAAGGCTGGAAGGACTTCATTGTAATGTAGGCCTGGAAGTGAGCGGTGAAGGCTCACTTGGTCGGGTTGGCCAGGGTTTTGGCCAATGCTAATGAGATATCATTAGGTTGGGTTTTTCCCAGATAAACATGTGCGTTTATGTGTTTATGGTTGTTGCTGGTTATTTTTATATTTATTCCTTTTGGTAATTATTTATGTTATATAGTCAATTTCTTAACAAAGGTATGGGGGTTGGATTTGTATCTTAATTTTGTAGGATACACCTTTAGCACTATGATTTGGCACGATAGATAATTAAACATTGCATTCACAACATCATTCTCACCATACCACCTCACCGTCGTTACTCTAAAATGACCATTCCCAAAATTCATTTGTATTATCTATATTAACTTATGATTATGGTATTGAAAAAGCCAACTAACACTCTCCTACAACCAAAATTTTCCAAATTCTACAATGTTGGCATACTCCTCCCAAATAATAATTGCATGCATGATTGATGCACTTGTAAACAATCAGAACCATGGGGGGAGTGGTTATGTGTCATGAACTAGATTCTACTGATGCATTAAAATACCATCCAAGAGCTAACAAAATATCTGAGACTCTAGATTGGTTTACATGTTTTAATACGTTGAAAAGGTTTAATAAATACATTTCTTTATAATATGTACAAAACTTGAAAGAGGATGGTTCAATCATACACGGAATGAAAAAAAATTATTACAAAGGAAGTCAGTGCCTTGGTGACAAATTTACATCAAACTAGGATGCATTGGTTTAGTAGGAATACTACATTTCTGATAGCCAAGGCCACATTTTTGTAGAAAGGCGAGCATATAAGGAATAAGGCAATGAGAGTAAACATAACTTCACTTCCACACCCTTGGGAGTTCTTGACGGTGCTGGAAATCTGTCAACCAAAGGGATCTCGATGATATGAAGTCCCAACTAGACCTCACACCATTTGGTATAGGAGTCCCATCCGCTATAAAGGCCCGATTTCCATATACTTAGAGATATTCCATGGCTCTAGCTATCAGCACGAGAGAGTGATGCAATGGTATATTTGAACATCAAGGTAAGTTTGTTTGGTGAGTGTGCAACACAACTGTGTTAAGGTTATCTTACTCGAAAAGGGGGGAGAAAAGTGACCCTATAAGTGAGAGGTAATAATACCACCCAGGAAGAGACACACACAAACTAGGAAGGTTTCCAACATCTGACAAAATAGTCAACAGTAGATGCAGCAGTCATTAAAACTAAAGTACAGGGAAAGATCCATCCATCATCTGATGGAATAGTCAACCATGGATTTGACAGTCGCTATAGCCAAAGAGCGAGAAAGGTATATCTAGTATACTGTGGAGTAGTCCACAAGGTTGAGAGATTAGTTATAACCAATACAACACATTCCCGACAAGGTAAGCACTAAAAAAGCTAAAATAGTTCAACTATCTTAGCACATGTGAAACAAACATGAATTACAAAGGTTCAAAGAATATGCTTACAAACATCTACAAGTCATGCATGGAAACGTGCTGGCTTGAAGACGCTTTTGTATTAAGAAAAAGTTCGGTGACACATATTTACATCATACATAATTGGCCCCAGTAGTGGGACATTGGAGCCACTCCTTGCTCCTCAAAGAACTGACTAAAACTCTCTATGCTTTGTGGGAGGAGCCAAGGTGAAAAGTCCTTTGCTCATATAATGAGGGGGTATATACTATATATAACCAAGCGATGATTCTTGACCCCTGTGGCTCTTTGTTGGCTTAAGGGTGCCTGAACCACGTTCAGAGTTGTTCGTGCCAACCAACAAAACCCTAAATGTTGGCCCTTTCGGTAATAACCTACATAGCATAGGACATAGTCTCACCCGAAGCAATATTGGGGGATGCTAGAACCAGGTTTCTGCATCCAGAGACAATGTGATAAGTGGGATTAATTCTTATAACTTAGATCTTCCTTCGCATAGATCAATATCCTTCTAGGGATCGCTATTGTAACTCAGGTAATATGGCTTTTGGACCTTCATGAAGGTCTATGATCAGTCTTTGCGGACCCTAAACATGAAAATTATTCACTTTCGTGCATCAATCAATAACCCTAGATCTGACTTCGCATAGATATATCTAATTCATTAGAAAACATAGCATAATTAACCATTAACTTCACGAACATAGATAATTACTTCATTCACGTAGAAATAAGATAGATTCAGTAATTCCGCGCAACATCTATTCATTATTCCATATAAAACATATTATAAAGTGACAGATCATAATAGAATCAACAATAATGCTTAGATTGCAAGATAATTCTTCAAAATTAGTCTTTATCTATTCTCAACGTTCAGATTATAGACTCTTCCACCCTACGCACTCAGCTGCAGGGGTCTGCGCATTCAACTGCAGACTTACCAAGCCCTCCTGTGCAGTGAACTGCAGGGGTCTGCACACTCATCTGCGGAGTTACCAAGGCCTCCTGTGCACTCAGCTATAGGATTCCTCCCCTTTTGCCTAAGTACAGGGAGAGGAGCTTTCCTGCCTTAATACTTACCCAAAATAGTCTCTATCTTGCTTTTTCCCCTATTCATTACTTCTTAGACTCACTATGACTCAAGTATATATAGCTTTCTTCAATACAATACCATGGTCCATGGGCCATGGGTGAGTCTCAAAACTGATCTATTTACTTACCCAAACAAGGGGCTAAGATCCCTTTGACTCCTATCTACTCAAGTGCTCCGCATCTACATTTCACAGAGACTTTACATCTTTTACAAAAACTTATACAAAAATTGGGTTAACTAACCCAAAAAGTGACCCTAGGGACCCTATTCCAATAGACCCCCAACATAAAGATTGTGACTCATCCTTGAGTCACTAAGCTGGCACCTCAATCTTGTTGTAAAGACCACCTAGGTCAACCTGCAATATTGCAACTTCGGTATCACCTTTAGCTTTTCTTGGAGTGACAAAGTAAATTGACAGGCTTCCTCTAGCCATGGCTACAATCTGGCCTTTAGAAAGGCCTCTTTTCACTGCAATTCTTCTATCTGTGCTTGCAATTTCTTTCCTTCCTGTAACTTCGCAAGGCATTGTGCTAGTGCCAAAGTGTGTGCAGTAACTCGGACCTCATAATACTTCTTTTGTGTCTCTCGGACATCGGTGTTCAGCTTCTGCAAGTTCGGGTCTTCCTACAGATTTGTCCATAATTCCATTTCTTGGTCGAACATCATTGCATATCTATGACTACGATATCCATTTTGCTCATAATTTCTTTGATCACTGCTCCGTGTTGCTCTCGAACCTCTAGCAAAGTCATTGGATACAACTTCAACTGCAACTCTGATATCTTCATTTTGAAATAAAAAAAGTAATGATGTCGACTTCTTCCTTTGATGCACGTACTGCAACAGCCAATTTCATTACTTTTGCCGAAGCTTCAACATCCTACAACATGTTCAATTCTGGCACTATCTTGTAGACCTAGTCTATCGTTGTCTCCAAGTTCTAACATCATGTCTGCATCTCCTCCTTTTCCTTCAACACGTGCAATTTCTCCACGAACATATGTTCATTGTTGATCTTAAACTCACTTATGACTGTGAGGGTGCGTTGCTCTCTGATCCTTAGCTCATCTGAAACTCGTTGATACAATGCATGGAAAGTCTGAAATGACAGTGCAGCCAGATTCACTCCCATGTCCTTCACTGTACTGAGCACAACGTGATCCTCATTTGACTCTATGCCAATGGACCATTCTGGCAATGGTATGAATCTGAGGTCCAGAGTCCATTCCAACTCGGTGACTGTTCCACTTCCTTGTGTTAGGATCGCTTGCACCTCACTCGCTTGCTCGACGCCCTCCTGAATCCTGCTAGCCTGGATCTGTAGCTCACATAGATCCTTTTATACACTCCCCAACGTTTGCATATATTGTTGCTCAAACTACTGCAACAAATTAGTTTTCGTGTCTCTAACCTTGTCACCAATCTGATCGAGATCGCCTTCTGTAAGCACGATCGGGTCAATGCGCATTTGTTTATTAGACTTATTCTTTTTTTGTTGTCCATCGGTCTGCTCCTACCCACACCTCTTCAAGGTGAAAGGAGTGCTCTTCTCCTCTCCACTGCCTCCTTCCTGCTCTGAAATCTCTTGCTCATCTGTGTGCTGCAATGCCGACTTTTCGACTTATTTTATATCCAGGCATTCTTTCTCAACATTTTCTTTTGCAACATGTTCTTTTCCCACCTATTCTTTCTCCATAACTACCTTAGTAGTAGATTCCTTTTTCATCTGATTAGCTAGAGCTCGCGTGACCTTTTGAGCTACTTCCTTATGCTTCTCCACAACAGATGATGATGCAACAAAGATCTCCGCACCTTTACTTGTACCCACCCCAATCTCTGTCCGTTCACACCACTCTTCTAGCCAAGTCCCCATGATCTCTTGCACATCTATATGAGAGACCAAATATGGCAGCATATGCCATAGGTGCTTTAGGTCCTTCCATGCTTTGATTGACACTTTGGAAATCGGCCTTGAAGTCCACATAGGTCATCAATTTCTCGAACAAGGTTGGGGACAACCTTGGCTTGTGACTGATAATCATGCCAAAGTCCATCTCCATCAGAATCCAAAATATTTTTGACTCCTTGATCCTTTCCAATTCCTTTGTTTCCCACAGCAATGCGAACCTCCCTGCCTCGGGTAAATCTTCCAACTGTAGGGGAAACTGACTGTCCTTCGGTAATCTCCAACCTACTAAAACAAAAGACAATAACAACCATGCATAGTGGAAGGGCTTTCTCTCTTCCTAAGATTCCTGAAAGTTCATGAGGAACTCCTTGCATAGATATGTTTCCTAGTTGTATTGAACACCCTTCACGCACTAGGCCGCTAGTGATGCTACCAGCGCCAGAACTTCATATGTGTGACATTTCCTTGTGATTTTTCCTACAAGAATTTGGGCAACGAACTGCACCAACTGGTCCTGAATAGAGTGAATAGAATATCCATGCAACTTCTTAACAAGCCCATATTCAGCCTTCATCTTATCTGCTAGTTTTTTTCCCCACTTTTCCCTCCAAACTCCTTGGCAAGGTCCACCCCTTTGTATGGTAGCTTCGTGACCCTATGAATTAACATGTACATGATCAGGATTGTCTCCCCAAGCCATAGACATTCATCATGCACTAGCATGAGGAGATAGTGCACACACACCATGTTGATGTTCGACTGATGAAAATTTGGTACGCAGAGCATGTGCAACAATCCTACCTGCTCGACACCTCTGACCCACTTCATGGGTTCTAACCGCGTAACCCCAATCTCTTCATAGTCTACATCATATATTTTCTGGTCACAAAATGTGGGAACCTCTCGTGTTTCGTGAGGTCCCAATCCTCCATTTTCAGCACAAGAATGTGCACTAATGGTGTGCCTTCAAATTCCACTTTTTCAGGCACCAGGGGGGGTCAAAACTGAGAATTTCCCGAAATTGGGGTCTTTGGTAACCTTGATTTTTCCCTTCCGCAAAGGAATATACGTTGGGAGCCATGAGTTAGGCTTGACCTCTTCGGCATCCAATTCCTCCACACCTTGGTATTCCTCCTCCAAATAAACCACTTTCTCCAACTATTTGTCTTTTTTCTCCTTTTGTCACACCTCTGGATTCTTCCTTAGTGACTGTCTCACCAACATCAACTTCTTATGCTTTTCTTTGGCAACAGATTATTTCAGCATAGGCGACCCCAGCACGGTAGGCATAGGGGTTGATGCTTCCATACTTGAACTGTTACAGTCGGATGCGTCAGAAACAAAAACTTTGGAACTCACGGCTTCTGTGGGGTTTGTAATAGTCATCCGTTCTATGAAAAACTATCGGGCTTTTGCGGTGTAGTTTGCAAATGAGGGGTGCACTATGAACTCCTTCCAGAATTGACGATTCATAAGCTTCAAACAGAAAAGCACCCAAACAACTCTCAGAATGCAAAGTGTTCTTCGATGGACCAACATGTAATTTATAGGAAGTTTTGAATTCAAATTTGACCTTTCCCCCCAAATTCTGATAAGAATGCATCTTTGGCGGCATATCACCAAATATTTTTTCCATAAATAGCACATATTCGCTCTTCTTAACTGATTTTTGGCCATTAAATCATGAATAGTAACCTCAACGGTTACTTTTGGACCCTTCTACACGGCACCATCCTCCACGGCACAACTCATGAAGCGTGGATTCACCTATCGCACCCCTGTCATCTATTGCGTAGCCTCCCTACCTGTTACGAGGAATAGTGTCCACTTGGAGCTGTTATTCCCACTAAGACTGGTAGCTATCTTAGAAACAAACAAGTTAAAACTACTTTCGCTTTCCTTTATGAGAAATAGATAAGAGGGGAACAGAGGACACCAACCTTAGTCTTGCACTTGGTTCCTTGCCTGGTTCCTCTCCTTTCTGAT
>APFE030668887.1:180604-197598 GCA_000404065.3 Pinus taeda | reverse complement strand
TAAACATGTTTTTAAGTGACTTTCTCTCTTTTTGAAGTTTGACATGAAGAGCAGAGGTATGAGGCTTGACAAGGAAGATAATATGACTATTGATGGAGCCATATTAACTGCAGATAGTCATGGTGACAAATTTCAGTGTAACACATAGTTCCTCCATGGTTCCAGCTCATTAAAAAATGAACCCACCTAGAGTAATTAACCTTTGTGATTGCCATGCTATCAACCTTTTGAGCCCTGGTTGTGTACCTCCCATCACCTCCATTCTTTTGGCTGATCATACACTTTCACTTGGTTGCTTACCCTTTTTGAGGAACACTTGTGATGAGTGGTCTTGTTAGCCAACCTCTTCCTAGAAACGACCCTGTTTTGAGAAGTTCCAAGCTTACCCAGAACCAGTTGCTATCCTAGACACCACTTGTTCCTCAAAAACAAGTCTCATTTAAACTCTTTTCAGACTCTTTAAATATGAAAATATTGTCGAGAAAAATTTTCCTTTCCAGCTCATTAAAGTGATTGGAAGCACCATCCCTCCTATATATTCTAATCTTTTTCGAACCTGAGGGATTATCTCACGAAAAAGTTCAAGTTCTTGTCTTTTTTGGCTCGTTAAAGTGATCGGAAAAGTCATCCTTTTTGTATTATTTTATCCTTTTCGGACCTAATGGATTATGCTATGAAAAAGAACTCCTGTATTTTTCTTTTCGTCCCTTTTCAAACTCTCTAAACATGACAAGGACTGAGTTACCCTTGTCGTTAAACTTGTTAAAACAATAGCGACAAACTCGTCCATTCTAGACGAGATAGAGTTTCCTTTTCATCCCTTTTCAAACTCTCTAAACATGAAAAGGACTGAGTTATCCTTGTCGTTAAACTCATTAAAACAATAGCAACAAACTTGTCCATTCTAGACAGGAACGAGTTTCACTGTCGCTAGACTCATTAAACATAGCGACAGGTTTGCCCGAAGGGAAAATTATTGAACAAGCATATGTTATCCTCCTCAAGCTTGACAAAAATAAAGAGGTACTGGTCAGAAATGACTGGGAAAAAAGGGAAGAAACTTGAAGAAATTTATGGTAGCAGGTCACTCTTGAACATGACACTTTCACTTCATCACCATTATTGAGTTGGTTTGGGTCATTACGTTCACCAGACATCTCACCATTTGTCTTCCACACCATCCATCTTTTGGGGTTAATGTTACCAATCCATCTCAGTGTCATCGACATTTTCAAGAGAAGTCATTCAGTTGAGAAAACCACAATCTAGTTAATGCCTCATCCACTACAATACCTCCAACCTTCATCTTTTCATGACCGCCATTACTGAACCTTATGTCATTAGATCGTTTTCACCTCCAAAAATAATTTGTTTCATTTCGTGTCGTAAATGTTGGATACATCAAGGCCCTCCTACGACGATTTGCTTCTTGTCGACATCAGCTCTTATGGCAAGTTTCTCACTTATGGTGACAGGTTGACATCAATGGCCTTCGACCAAAAGATTTTGCGTGGTGTTCAACGTCAGATCATATATTCACACCACGTAAATTGTATTGTAGTACCTTGAGGGTCATTATCATTATCGGTGATTGCTCTCACATCTATTAACAACCCACATTATTGGTTGGTAATCAGGCGATGTCTTTCCATGTTCGACTTTAGAACACCTCTTCACATGGATTGACTTGTACATCGGGTGAAGAATGAATGAGTTTGAAGACCCCGGATCTAGTTTCATCCATCCAGGCTGTGATATATTCAGGGATATAAATACATCAAATGTACAAAGAAGCTACATAGATGGTCATCCGAACCAAGGATGATGACTCTACATCTGAAGAATCACCAGTCTGCATATACAGACAACTATCTATTCTATGTACATGAAATGAATTTATAAAGCTGAGCATGGGACTGCCTACCTCAGCTATATCATGAAAATTATATTATGATGATGTATTATATTGTATCTTATATAGGTCACCTTCCAGTTCGAAACCTCGGATCCTCATGATAAAGCATTTCACCCGACATCAAGATTTACAACTTCATGCTTTACGGGGCAACTGTTATAGACATATTTGGGCACTTCAACCCTGATATTATATGTTGATAAAGTAGGACTCATCAACCCCTAAAAGAGTTATTCTATACCCTAAAAGAACATGATCATCTGATTACATCATTCCCCAAAAGTTCCACCTGAGAAAACACCCAGAAATGGCCTAAACAGAACCATACTGAATGCTCCACTAGCCAAGTGTGATGCATACTGAGTATTACACTAACCAGGTTTAATGCATACTATTTGGGCCTTCTATAGGGTGTGATGGGTGAGGATGGACAAATGTCCGAGACAGTTTGCTAGGTGGTTGCCCATGGAATCTTCTATAAACTTCTCCTATGACACTTGCCTCTCTGAATTTGCCCAGGGATGAGTAAGAGATCTAAGAAATCTCCAAGTGGAACCAATTGTAACAAGTGGAATGATACTAATCAAAAACCTAGAGATGACTCACACCCTTGCACACATCTATAAATGGATCCCTCATCTAAGAGATCCAGAGGCTGGAATTTTATGAATTGCAAGGAAGTGCCGATAGTTTGTATTTGAGAAAAGAGCATTTTATTGTTGGTGTGATCTTGATATTTCATGAGGTGAAGAGGGATTGATGCTAGGAGGATGATGCTGGATCAGACAACTGGGTTGTAATTCTCCCTTCTATTTAATAAAGTTCTTCAAGTTTTCTTCCATATAATTGTGCACTTGTGAATGTTCTTATTTGTGAATGCTATTATATGTTCATTATACATTTGATTCTGTAATGCTTATGATATAATATATCAAGATGCTTTGATGATTCTTTGCTACTATGTCTCTACAGCTACTCTCCAAATGGGATAAGTACAGGGAGGAGTTGCAAGCTTTGTCAAAGGGGAGAGAGATCAAGCAAGGGAATAAGCAGAAGTTCCAGGTTGGTCCCTTTGTCTTTCTCTTATCTATTATACATAGAAGAAATCTTGAATCGCTTTAAACAGTTGTTTCTAGGGTAGCTACCAAACCTAGAGGACTAGTTATTCAAAAAGACACTATTTTTTTCAAAAGCAAGAAGTCCACAACTGAGTACACAGACCCTTACATCTGTGTGCGTAGGGAAAATAGAGTCTATAATAATCTGAAGATATCAATGAAGAGAAGTATTTGGAAAATCCTGTGTATTTGTTTCTGGTTAATGCATCTAGTTATATCATGTTTTGGGTTTAATTTACAATGTTCATGTGATGCACGAATGTATGTGCCTGTATTAGTTAATTGAACACAAGTAAGAATATATGTTTACACGGTGCTAACTGTGATTGTTTAGTAAGATAAGTAATACACTTAAGATAACTTGGGAACCTATACATTCTGTTGTCATAGCAGTATGAAAATACCTGGATAGTGGGTTAAGGTTGCACGAAGGTCAATCGTACACCATCACAGAGGTACTGAAGGCCAGAATAAAGTGTTAGACTAACAAAGCCCTAAAGCATAGTGACCTGTGTGAAAGTAGGAACATAGGGTATAAACCGAAATCACAACCATCTTAGGGCATGGAAACTTGGTTCCAACATCACCCATACTACTTCGGGTGAGACTTCAGTCTGCGCTCTACGGGCTGATGCCAAAAGGGCCAGTAGTGTAGATATTTGTTTGGCTAACTAACGTTGAACCTAGGTCAGGCCCCATGCATCCAACAAATGATTTTTTTTTCGGGATCAAAATCTGCGTGAGAGATGTGTGATGTCGTATCAATGGAATCCAACTAAGAAAGAGATCGAAGACTGGCTAGATAGGATGATCCATGAATTTTCGGTGCAAGAGAATAGAAATCCATGGTTGATAAAGGAATAGTGGCTGGACAGGTACCTGTATACATAAATTCATGAGATCTTTTTATGTTCCTTTTTGGTTGAGTTAGATGAGTGGATTACGAAGCTAGTAGATAGCCAAGGAAGGTGGAGACTTGATGATCCTATTGCTTGGACCCTGGAGTTAGTACAGAGATTGGAAGCCTCTGATGATAAGATTGCCCGTGTTGTTAATCATTGGCTTGATCGCATTGTAGGAGGATTTGTGACTAAATTCACGGTCAATACCTTAGTTAGATACAACAAGGTTGAGCAACGCTTTTTCAAACGTCCATGAGGTAAGTACTTGAAGTCTTTGAATACCTGGATTAAGATGTTATTGTGCAAAAAACGGGTTATGCAACTACCTTGATGTTCGGAGCTATGCGAAGTGGAAAGACTTATAGGAATTAAGGAAGCAAGGGCCTTGAATATAGTCCATTGATTTCACCTCCATTAGGTGATGACGAGGGAATAGCACAGGCTTCTCCATGAAGTGCAATTCAGTTAATACGATAAGGATTCCCGTGACTTCCACCTCCACCCACATAGCCTCCAACTTCACCACCATCACCTATGACTTCACCATACCACTACCACCTCCACCACATTTTAGCATGGAAAATTCAGTGAAGCTGCCTTTGTATAAAGGCTTGGGAAATGAGGACCCAGAGCATTTTTGGTTTGTCATAAAATCTATATGGGAAGCTTAGGGCATTACAGATGACCACATGAAGAAGGAAACATTGGTTAGTACTTTGCAAGATCGTATGCTAACCTAGTATATCAAGTACTCTAATGATAACCCAAACATTGGGGTGGCATAGATCCAGACCGTACTAAATAAAGAGTTTAGTAGGCCTAAATCTAAGGCACAATTGATTGTGGGTGTTGGCTTGTTAGGGCCAGACCTAGGTTCGGAGCTGATTTAGCCGAAAACATCACAATACTACTATCCCTTTCAGCAACAGTCCGCAGAGCGCAAGCTGAGGTCTCACCTGAAGTAGTATGGGAGGGTGCTATAACCATGTTTCTGCACCCTAGAGATGTCTGATGGTTTCAAGTGGTCCGCGGTTGCGCACGTTGTTATGCGCACTTTCTTTTATTTCGCAGCCTGAGATACAGCCTCCGCGCAGCCCCAGTCGGGGGATGAATAGTGTTATTACCCAAGTCCTTACTAGTCATCCAATATTAGTTGATCAACTTATGTCTATGCTTTAAGCTATACTTAACAATATTCACAATTCATACAAGTGCACAGAGTAAATAAAAAATATAATTGCAAATGGTATCAAACATGTAATAGCTCAGAAAAGATGCACAGAATTGATAGCAAAACCTTTCTTTATTAATCTCTTCTCCGGTTACAGACTCAACTCTACCCTGCGCACTTAGTTGCAGGGTTCTGTGCACTTAGCTGCAGAGCCTCTTCCTACTACTACAACCCAAAACACACTTAGACTCTTCTTCTATGCTTCGCTATCTCATTCTATCCATTAGATTCTATGATGTCTTCACAACTTAGAGCCTCGCTCTATTTATACAATTCCATGGTCCGTGGACCATCAGTAAGCCAACATTACATTCAAGCTAGGGCAGACAGCACTATGACTCTAACATACATTTCACGCCTCCAATTTGCAAAGCTTTAAAATAATATCACTCAAAACTTGAGCTTTCAACCCAAAAACATGTTGTGGGTGGATTCCATGCCCAATAGACCCCCAACACAAACATCATGACTCGCACTCAAGTCACTCTGTCGGCGCGACACTGTTGATGTAGAGTCCCTCCAACTAGTCTCAAAAGGTCCTAATATCTACAATGCACTAAGCTACTGCTTGTTGAACCTACTGCATCCATTCTTCTGAGACCTCTGTGTCTGATGTGTTGCCCTACATCTATGCATGCATCCCTTGAATGTGTGTGAGCTTCCCTTCAATATTCATCGTGATTGTGAAGGCCTCGTCAATCCATGGTTAATGTGCGCTTTGAGAACTGCTTCCTTATGGCACACCACATCCACCTGCTACTCTAATGCCTTGGCTTGCTGCATCCTCGCAATCCACTGGGTGAGGACTACCATTTGCGTAGTTCCTCTAATGTTACCATATTGTTGCTGGAACTCGCACGCCTCTATCTCTAGGCGCTGGATGTTGGGGTCCTCCTGCAAAGTTGTAAGGACCTCAAGTGCCTGTTCCAACATGTTGGTACAGTCATGCACTGCACCTCCAATTTCTTCCAACACTATTATGATAGCGCTAGCGCGTTGTTCTCATACTTCTGGGGGAGTGGAAGGTTGTGCCTTCAACCACAGCTCGACGATATGAAGATTTAGCTCCAGTTGAACCTTTGTCATCTCTTCTCTGGCCTTGTAGACTCCAGTTACCAAACTATGGATTCGCATTTCTACCAGTAGATCTGTTGCGATAGCCAGCTCCAGGATGTGTTGGCAAGCATCATCTACCGTCTGCACCAACTATTGATTCTATGACACCAATTCATTGCGCTGCAAGCTGAGCTATTCTATGTTTATTTTATGCTCATTAAGAACCTGGATCACACGGCTCTCCCTGGCTCGTAGCTCTTCCATTATCCCATCTTGTAACTAATAAAGTGCTTCCCAGGGAAGGTTAGCCAGATTGAGGCCAAGGCCTTTCATCATGCTAATCGACAACCAATCCATCGCATTGGATGACACTAGAGCTCCCTCTAGCAACACTATTGTGTTTTCCATCCTTGCACTCAACATCTACTCTGCTGCTGAAGTTCCTGCTACGACGTGTGTTGTTAGGGTACATTCCTAAGGGGGTTGCACCTGTAACTCCTACAGTTGTGCTCTGAGGGCCCCCAACACAGTTTAGTGATCCTGCATGAATTCTTGAAGTGCTTCACTTGTGACATCACAGACCATCTTGCTGATGTCATGGAGATCACCTTCGGTTAAGGTGATTGGGTCAATGGTCAACTTTGAGTCCTTAACCTTCCTCCTTGGTCCTGATCTCTCTTTGATGCATGGGTGCTTTAATTGTGTGGATACGGCCCATGGGTCCACACTCCATTCTCCTGTCTTTTTTTCCTCTGCCCTCTGCCCTGAGGAAGTTGCTTGGCCCTCGTCTTCCTGTGTTGTTTTTGCCTCTACTACCTGTGCTGCTACTACTGCTTTTGTAGCCTTCTTCTGCTCTGTGGCTTTATGTGCAGCTTCTCATGTTGCCCCTACCTCAACTGTTGTTTTTTCCTTTTGCCTTTTCTCTGCTAGTTGGGTGACACGCAACTTGGCATCGTCCTTTTTCTTCTGTGTTGTCACCTTCTCTAGTTCTACCAGATATGGGATGCGCCATTTGGGAGGCCATGTCTCCAATATAGTAAATCGCATCGTCAATGGCTGCAAATGGTAGCTTCGTCCACTACTTCGCTGAATCCTTTCGCACCCTGACATAAATGTTGTGCATAGCATCTTTGAATTCTGCAAAACTTTGTAGACCATTTTGCACCATAGGTGATAGGCGTGGCCTTTGACTGATCCACATCCAGATGCTTGCCTCCATGAGCACCCAGAAAATTTTGGTGTCGCGAATTCATTTCACGTCCTTGGTGGCCTAGAGTGAAGCGTACTTTGCGACCCCTAGTAACTCTCTGTCAATGTTGGGGAATAGATTTTCCTCCAGTAGTTCTCCCACTACTAGCAATATGGATAATAGTAACCACACATAGTGGAAGGTTTCATGCTGCTCCTGGGCTTCGTGACAGTTTGTCAAAAATTCCTCGAAGAGGAATTCAAACTAGATGAACTGGACCCCCTCCGCGGACTACTTGGCCAGTTCGACCACCAGCGTCGGTACCTCATCGGCGCTACACTTCCTTATAATTTTGTTGGCCAGGAGTTGGGTTGCTACGTGCACCCCTTTTTCCTTGATGATGGAGATGGTGTAGCCCCTCTTCTTCTTCTCCAACTTAGATTTTGCCTTCATTACTTCTGCGACAGCCAAATCGCTACCTTTTTTGGCTATAGTCACGGGGTCCTTTCCTTCACAAGGGAGCCAAGAAATACGGTGAAAGAGGTATTTCGTGATGGGAATAAGCTCCTCCAGCCATAGATACCCATCATGCACCAGGAAAAGTAACTACCTGATGAAGAAAATGGTGATGGGCACATGGTGGAAATGTGGTATCCATAACAAGTGCAGCAACCCAGCCTTTTCCACACCGTGTAGCCATTTTCACGACTCTGACATTATCACTACCCCCTCGGTGTTCTACTTCATTAAATTCCTGGTCTCTTGGTGTGGGAAATTCTCGCTGTCAGCGAGGTCCCATTCTTCAAATTTCATGGTTAGCGCATGGCCTTGGTGCATGCCCTCAAATACAATGCCATCGGGGAGGAGCAGGGTTTGGAGTGAACTCTTCATTTCATCCAAATCCTTCGGTACTTTGGTTTTCCCTTTCCACGGAGGGACATACACGGGTAGTTTTGTTGCAGAGCACAACGGTTGGATATCCTCCTCCACATCTCCTTCTTCTTTTGTTGTGGCGATCATGGCTTGCAAGTCTTCTTCTTCCTCATCTGTTTCTATTGTGACTACTTTCCCCTTCTCTTCCATGGATAGTTTGTTGTGTTGGGGATTCCTTGAGGACATGTATACTGGACCTATTACCTATTTATCGTTCTTGGGCCTTGGTGTTCACGGTGATTTGGGGATTTCTGTCACCACCCCGACACTTTCTAGAACATCCTCCACCATTTGGGTCTGCACAGGCTTACTAGCAGTTACTTCTTCAATTCCCAACCCATCCTTAGTGGTCGTCATCATCTTTAGGTTGTATTTTGTCTCTTGTGAACTTAGGGGCTCAATTATCACTCGACTCTCAATGCTCAATGCTCTGCTCAAGCGCTCAATTCTCAAATGACCAAGTGTTGTTCATTGGCCAGCCCTTTGAGTTTTATAGAACCTTTTGAATTTGAATTCGACTGCTCCCCCCAATTTTAGGCCATTAATGCTTTCTTGGTGGCATATTTTCCCAAATCTTTCCCATAACTTGTGTCTTAAATGCCTACCACCTACTCCATTTGGCATCAAATCGAACATCCCATTGTGAATAGGGAGACCAATGGTCACTTCCCAGCCAACACGCGTGGCAACATAGCCCTCCGTGTGCAGTCACAAACCTTGTGATGTTCTGATTCTGCGCACATCTCCAGTATCGTACAGCTCCCAGGTAGAATATTTTATAGTCTCGCACTCCATTTCAACTACCTAGAGCGCTGAGATTTTTTTTCCTACGGCTAGTCAAATGGTCGCACCACCCTTGTGGGGCTCCATCCCATCCTCCAGCATGGTTTGTGGAGACTCCCCTTCTTTCATTGTGGTGATCAGCATTGCACACTCTACTATTTGCAATGCACTACCCTGGTCACTATGTTTGATGATATGTAGTCCAAGCCAAGGTAGCAGACTAACTATTTCGGGAATAAGTACCCTAGGGCTTTGGGTTAGAACCCCAACAGAGTAGTAGGGAACTAAAATAAGAAACACTCATACAACTCAAGCAAAATTCTTATATAATCAAACTACGTTAGAGCGATGTACCCAGATTTCCTTCGTTCAAGTAGGTCCCGCAGGGTTCAGATCCTCTGCAAATCCCAATGTGCTTCAAACCTAAAAAGTCATTCAATTCAAACATACATAGCAATATATAAGTAAAGCATATTCACGAAATTTGACTTTATATCATATAAACAAATGATTGATCGAACATCAAAACAACATTCATATATGAATTACAACATACTTTGATGCATAAACAAAGTTAATTTCAGAAACAAGACAACATTTCTTTTATTGTAGTAAGCTATAAATAACATGGAGAGAATTAACCTGAGTCTTCTTCTTCCAGCTCCAAGTAGAACCATCCTTTGGATTCGTCCTATCATAGCCTTCAACAATCTTCTTCCATAACCAACACTATGATATCTCAAGCAAGAGGGAGAATATCTATAATCAAGGAAACAAGGGTTTCTTGAAGCTTGGGGAAGTGCATGAGGCACAAGGATTCATCAGACTCAGTCAGGGATAATCTCAGTATAATAACTCTATCTCTTCTCCTCCTTTAGGCCTTCCAATAGAAGTCTATTTATACTTCTCCCAATTAGTTTTTTAGTTTGGAAATAGTTGGGAAATAGTTGGGCCACAGGCAATAGGAAGTAATTAACAGGTAAAACCCGTGAACTCCACCCATAATTAAGGAAATTTAATTTTTTAAGTGTTTTAACATATATACATGAGTTGGGTATTGACTAAACCACGTGTACACACTTTTATCTCAAGGAAAAGTAGCGTACAGGGAATAAAACATTGTTTTTAATATATTTGGACCAATTCTGGAAGGACGGGTTGCCCTAGGCCATAAACCAAGCATCACAAATACCAAGGGTGGTAAATGGTGCTATAACACTAACCAGTTCTTGACGATAGTTTTCCAATTTGTCAGTATGATCGTACACACCTTACCTTGCCATCCTTGGTGTTTCAACTAGAAATGCTTCCTTTATTTCATCTTCTAGCCTCTTGACCTCTGTGTCCATTAAAGCACTTTTCTCCCTTAGTCGTACTCAGTCTTTTCCAAGTTCGCGAAGTCCAAAGTTTCCCCTTCAGATTTCTTCCTCAACTCTTATATGTTTTGTTTCCCATAGTTGTGTGATTTATTCATTCCGTTCTACACAGATCATCGTCTCTATAGGTGTTGTTACATGTGGACTGGGCTTCACATGCTCCTCACTGACTACAGCCCCTACTTCATACTTCGGTTTCGGAAGCGCTTGCACAGTTAGGGTTTTGCACATGGTCCTATAACCCCATACAACCGCTGGTACATGTAGGTCCCAGTCAGTGCATGTCACATGGTGGACCATGTTCAACACTTCACACACCTTGTCAAAGGCTTCCCCATGTATGATTTTTGGTGCACTACATTTTATCATTCTTCGTCATTCACGCACTTGTCCTACCTACTTCTATTTGTTGTTCCTATTTCCTATCATGAGAGCGGTGTGCGTTCATGCGGGCTACATGCCATACGCCTGTACCCATCTAGAAAGGTGGGCGCGCAAGCTATTTCTTCCATCATGCCTGGCTTCCATCCTCATTTGAGGCTTCCAAAATTGTAAGCACATCATCCTTCTACATTCGCACCAGTCTCTGAAACTCTGCTAGTGCGTACTCCACCACTCTACAGGTGTAGCACACAGTGCCCATTTCAGAGCATCAAACCACTATTGTTCTAACACTTCTCTTTCAAATTTGTTCAGGAATTCATCCACCACTGTCAACCCATCATACATAGGTAGATCTCTCACCTTAGTTTTCATGTAGCGCAATGATCTTACCATCATGTTGCAAATGAGAGTGGTTACCTCATGTAACCAGTTCTACCATCGTTCTGTTTCATCATCTGAATCTGATGTGCAGGAGCTTTTGCGCTCCCACAAAATCCTACCATTGGCTATTGGATTCACCCAATCTTGCTCTCACGTGGTTGTCTCATAGATACAATCTAGCTCATCGTCTCTCTAGTCGTTGCGCACTGGCTCTATGTAGTGCGATCCTTTTGCAGGGACTAAAGGTACCACTATGTGTAGTGACTTTTTCTCAAAATTCATTTTGCACTTCTTTAGATTTATCACTCCGTTCATATCAGTGGCCCAATCTATTCCCAGTAGCACAAGATAGGGATTGTTGTCATCGATAATCTCTATCACTTAAAAAACTACAAGCGCGCTCGCACCTTTGATGTCTACCATTATTCCTTGCAATCTTCCCATTGTTACGATCTTCTGCTGGTTTGCCATTTGCAATTGAATAAATGACCATGCAACGCAAGCCTACCTATGTGTTCCCATGTCTATTTTCGTAGTACATTCGTGTCTGATCCTAGATCTAGAATCAATTGATCCATTTCATATTCTCTAATTTTCATAGTCAATCGTATTTCCCTTCCTGTTTGCGATGTGTGCTTTTCAAGTTTCCAGACTACGCACAATTCTTCTGACCCAACGCACCTAGTGATAAGTTCCCGCAATCCTTTCATAGCCTTGCTGTCATGTAGCAGCTTCATGCATGTCTTCAAAAAGGTAGTGAGCATTGTAGGATCCATCCTTGGTTCTATTTGATCCTTACTACCTAAAGTAGAGGCCTCCATGAATGTCTCCTTCGCACGCTCCAAATCAAATTCAGGTTCCTTTGTAGGAGCCTTGCGAACCCACATACTTTCTACAGGCTACTTACTTTTGTCATATCCTATCATGATACCACTTGAAAGCATGATTTTTACATTTAGGTCCTCTTTGTGCTACTCAAACCTCATCATTTGTAGGTTCCTAGTCAGGGGAGGCTGAAGTACTTTATTATCAAGCAACCTCACTATCATTGTAGCGCAGTCCTCCATCTCATGACCAAATTGGGTACAATATAAACATGATGCTCTTTTCGTATTTGTACAATCATGGGAATAATGCCCTAGCCCTCCACAATTGCAACAAATCAGTTGTCTGCGACCCCTTCTTGGTCCCATTCCACTTCGACCTCGTCCACGCCCCTGAAATCTAGCGTGCGCCATCCCTGCATTTGGATAGAGGGCTCTTTTTTCATTTTTCACTCTATAGGCAGGAGTCTAATCCATCATCAGCTCGTACCTTCTGCAGGTGCACTCATCATGGCCTACTGACCTACAAAAATTACAAATCAATTGTTGGGACATCTTTGTATACTTCTGTAATAGGTGACGGTTATCTGTAGCATGTTTTCCTCCTATCTGACAAACCACACACCATAATGCAGGCACCACGCTTGGTCATTCTTATGCCTCTTCTCTTAGTGGCATCGGCCCTCCTCCCACCAAGTAGTTCGCGAAGACTAGACAATGATCCTTGTCATGCCCCTGACCTTTACATTTTATGCACCATACCTCCTCACACGCTTCTAAGCGAGTTTTCCTATCCTATTTCAAACTCTGCATTTCCAAACACAAATTTTGCAGTTGTGCGTGGATTTGTTGGACTCCAAGGCTAGGATATTGTATTGGGGTCTCATGTAGTCTCATTGCAATCTCCAAAGCTTTGGCTTGGGTGGATAACTTCTGTTGTGACAGCATCGTCCTTAAATGCATGTTAGTGACACTACAAACCATGCGTTGTGTTGTCCATCCATCAAGGTCATGTTGGCTTCATGAATCATACTCTTCAATCTCTAATCTAGATCCTATGGGGTCTCACCTAGAAGCATTGCAATTTCCTTAAACCCGATAATTGATTGTGTCTCTGATTTTGGCCTGCTAAATTCCCTTTTTAGCATGGCCTAGATATCTACTATTCTCACATTTGGATGGTCATTAGAATTCTTAATGTACCATGTCAATGCACGATCCTACAATGTGCTTACAAGTGTTTCCTTCTTTATATTGTCATCCATGACTCCTTGTGCTTCCCATATAGCCTTTGCTACAAACAAAAATTGGTCTGAATCTTCGTTCCCTACTCCTTTGAATACCGACAGTTTTATTGTGCTCACCATATTGAACTATCGTGGTGGTGGAGGTGGTATGGGTAGAGATGGGGGTGATGATGGTGAAACCAGTGGAGGTGTAGGTGGGGGTGGTATGCACGAAATTTGATGCCTAATCAGACTAATCGTGCTTCTTGTAGAAACATTCATGAGCTCTTCCTCACTTTCCCGTCACGGCGAAATCAAGGGGCTATTTTCTACTTCTATGCTACCTTTGTTTCTATATATCCTCCCATTCGTGTAGCCCCAAACATCAATTTATTCGCATAACCCACTTTTCACACAACATTTTAATCCAAGTGTTCAATGATTTAATGTACTTACCTTGTGGTCCTTTAAGGAAGTGTTGTTCCGCCTTGCTGTAGCTGACTGTCCTGTCTACTACGAACTCAGTGATAAACCCTCATATAATTCAATCGAGCCAATGGTCCATAGTGTGCGCGATCTTATCTTCTTATGCTTCTAGTCTGCACACCAATTATGGAGTCCACACAATCATTTTGTCGAACCTACACCTTCCCTGACTGTCTGTTAGCTTTGCGATCCACTCATACAACTCATAGGGGAATGATGCAAAGAAGATTTCATGGATTTCCATATATAAGTAGTGCTATAACCACTGTTCCTTTGATACTCATGAATTTCTATTTTCCTACACTGCGAACTCGTGAATCTTTCTATCCAACCACCCTTCAATTTCTTTCTCAGTTGGATTCCAATGACACGACATCATACATCCCTTATGCAGATCTCGGTCCCAACAACAGAACCATTTGTTGGATTATTAGGGCCTGACCCAGGTTCAAAGGTGATTTAGCCAAACAAATCCTGGTACTACTAGCCCTTTCGGTAATAGTCCATAGAGCATGGACTGAGGTCTTACCCGAAGTAGTATGGGAGGGTGCTCGAACCAAGTTTCCACACCTTGGAGATGTCTGATGGTTTCAAGTTGTCCACGGTTGTGCATGTTGCTATGTGTACTTTCCTATACCTCGCAGCCTAAGATATTGCCTCCACTTAGCCCTACTCGAGGGCCGAACAATGTTATTACCTAAGTCCTTACTAGCCATCCAATATTAGTTGATCAACTTATTTGTATGCTTTCATTTATACTTAACGATATTCACAATTCATACAAGTGCGCACAGTAAATAAACAGTATAATTACAAATGATATCAAACATGTAATAAATTAGAATGGATGCACATAATTGATAACAAAACCTTTCTTTATTAATCTCTTCTCTATTTACAGACTCAACTCTACCCTGTGCACTCAGTTGCAAGGGTCCGCACACTCAACTGCGGACTCTACTGGGCCTCTGCGCACTCAATTGTAGAGCCTCTTCCTACATCTATGACACAAAACACACTTAGACTCTTCTTCTATGCTTTTCTATCTCAATCTATCCATTAGATCCTATGATGTCTTTACAACTCAAAGCCTCACTCTATTTATACAATCCCATGGTCTGCAAACCATGCATAGGCTAACATTACATTCAAACTTAGGGTGGAAACATGGGATTTCAGCCCCAAAGCATGGTGTGGGGGGATTCCATGCCCAACAATAGGGTTCAAGGAAATCACGATGAAACTAGGAGAGACACTTTGGGAATTGGATCAGAGGTTGAAATGTAAAATCCGCGAAGCTAATATGAACTTAACAGATGGATAGCACCGCAAGTGGTTTGTGGCTTCACTCCTGCCACACCTAAGGGGTACGCTTTCACAATAGAAGATTATGACTCAGGAAGAGGCCTTGGAGATTGCAATGAAACTGCACAAAACACTGATGCAAGATCCGAATATAGGGATTAGTAGATCCATGCGTAGTTACAAAATCTTTGCCTTGAAATGCAAAGTCTGAAGCAAGAAAAAATGGTTTGAACAGACGTGCGCAAATAGATATGGTGCCTGAAGTGTTAGGGTTAGGGGCATGACAAAGAAAATTGCCCGGTCTTTGTGAACTATATTGCAAGGGGAGGTTCGATGCCTTTGAGGCTGGAGGCCTAAAAAGGGCCAAGCGCGGGGCCTATGTTGTGGTGCACTAGATTTCGGTAGCAGGGAAACATACAATGGATAATTGTCATTTGTTGCAGAAGCTTGAAAAAGCACCACAATAACTGTACTGCAACTTCTGCAGATTGGTAGGGCATTATGAGCACAACTGCAAAAGTTATGAATTGATGATGGACAGAACACCTGCCTATAGGGTTCAGGAAAAAATGCAGTCCCCTGACCAGAGCATTGAGATGGAGTGAACAAGCTTTTATGGGCGTGGGTGAGGCAGAGGTAGAGGAGGACCTAGCAAAGGTCGAGGACAACTAATTTTCTACAACTGCAGAGGACCAAGACATTATGGCTGCAAATGTAATAACCCTATGTGACCATCATGCAAATATTGTACACATTTTGATCATGAGAGAGAATATTGTCCTACAATGATAGTAAAGATACGCGACAAAGGGGTGCTACAACCTTAGCCGACTCATAACCTACAGATGATGAGGTCTGAGCCTTGCAAAGAGGATCCGAATGTGAATATGGTGCTCCGAAGTGGAATTGCAACAAGGGATGATAAGGGGAATAGCCCGAAGACAGTGCATGGGTTCATAAAGCTCTGGCAAAGGAGCTTGAATTTGATTTGGAGCGCACACATGAACATTCATGGAAGAAAAGAAGAGCTTCATTGAGGCTCTACCTCAGGGAGCAAGGATAAGACTAAACATGAAATGGACCCTTCTATGCTTATGACCTTTCTAGAAACCTGCATGAAGTTGTTGCGCGATAGCAAGGCTGTGAAGGGATTACAAGAGTTTATAAATAGAAGTGTCGTAAACACTCCAGGTGAACTACGCATGGTATGGAAGATTGGTAAGCACAAGGAAAGGACAGGACGTTAGATGAGACTAACTGTGTAGATAGGAGAATATTAAATGGATCAGGCTATTCTAGATCTAGTGTCAGATGTGAATGTTTTACCAAAGCAGACTTGAGAGTGGGTGGTGTTGAGCATTAGAAAAGGTATGTAATTGCCACTTATTTCTTAATCTTTTCCTTTAATTCATAACTTCTTCACATTCCAAGATGGGCATATGATGAAGGATTATGATAAAGTTGAATAGATTTGTGATTAATGTAAGATAACTAATTATTACCTTTTTCTATGCAGAAAATGAAGAAAATGGAAGATCGCCATTTCAGAGGAAAAGACAAGGCAAAACCAATTGTTGCCCTTTTGAATGGGCACTTAGAAGAAGAAGTGTACATTGAGCAACCAGATGGTTTCATCCTTGGGAATGATCCAAATCTTGTATGCAGACTAAAAAAGGCTCTCTATGGTCTTAAACAGGCTCCAAGGGCTTGGTACTATCGTTTGGACAAATATCTTCATCAACAAGGCTTTTCAAAAGGATCAGCAAATAGCAATCTCTATATAAAAATTGAAAATGACAAATTGCTAATACTTGTTGTGTATGTAGATGATATTATCTTTGGCAGCAATGAAGAAGCTATGAGTCAAAGCTTTGCCGTGGTGATG